>JAHWXV010468766.1:0-15608 GCA_024586415.1 Phrixothrix hirtus | reverse complement strand
AAGTCACTGTATATATATATATATATATATATATATATATATATATATATATATATATATATTATTATTATTAGGTATATATTAAATAAAATCGAGAGTTCGTTAATTTGTTTTGATAATGAAATTTTCAAACAAATAAAAAATAACGAATGTAAAAAATATAATTTAAACAGCTATTTAATATAATTATTTACGCAAAACAATTTGAATTTTATATATGTAATCTATTTGTAAATTGTGTTACTATAAAACTTTGGAATTGTTGGTAAACAATTAAATTTCCTTAGATTAATTTTGTACCACGTTGTTTGGCCGTTCTTCAGTATTTAATTTTTGCTTTGATTTGTTTTATTTTATGCCAATTTCAGATTTTAATATGTCGTACATATATAAACTTATATGATCTCGCGTTCTGCTTATTTTAAACTTGATTGTCTCTAATTTCATAAATCTTTAGGTCTAACTAACAACTTACATACAATTACTCTGTTTGTTTGCATTTAAACTTATCTGTTAAACTATTATTTAAATATTTAACTTTTCGATGTGGTACGATATGGCTTTTTTTGGCGGGATATTTCAAATATGGTTGTGAACAATGTGAACAGTACATTTTCCCACCTAAATTTGAAGTAAATATATTGTTTTAATGCTATTTTATTTAAATTTCCAAGATTTTGACCAGAACATGAATATATTTTAAATTAAACTGTGCGTACCTCTTAATAACTTATTTTATTTTAACTTCTAAATTAACAATGCAACTGCACCCCTCCGCCTAAATTTGAATTAAATATTATTTACATTTATTTTAACAAATTTTAAATCATATAAATATGAAACCTTCTGCTTATTTTATCAGAATTGATCTATTTCAGTTCACCTAAATTTGAATTAAACATTATTTACATTTGTTTTAACAAATTTCTAAATCATATAAATATGAAACCTTCTCCTTATTTTATCAGAATTGATCTATTTCAGTTCATACACATCTCCGTACCTGTCCATAATTTCAATGGGTCGGCAAAGGGCAATAATAATTTTGCACAAATATTTTCGGGTCGATTTACTACCTGTAGATTTCGCATCAAAGCTTTATTTCCAATGTTAAGCTGGACTCGTTTCTTTCTCTTTGTATTTTCTTTATTAGTGTACTACTCAAAATTTTGCCGAATTCTCTTCGTATTTTTTTTGTTTCTCCTTTGAATTCCTTTCCATTAGATTTTTATCTCGCCAAGGTCTAAACCTAGTCCTTGGTTATGGGTGCCTCTTACTTTGTTTTGGTTTCTCATCACATTTATTCTCGTCATGCTTTGCATAGTCCTGTTGTCACTATAACATCTGTATCATGTATCATCTTCTTGATAATAATTTGCACTTTTCACTATTTTGTTATGTATAATTGCTATATCCCCTTTATACACTACGACTAGACGTTCAAAACCCTTTGTTTCTTCCGTAATAGCTTTTCGCCCTATTTCATGGTAAAGATGTCTCGATAATCGTTTGATAATGGCATTTTCTTCCACTATATATAATTA
Source organism: Phrixothrix hirtus (assembly GCA_024586415.1). Taxonomy (NCBI): domain Eukaryota; kingdom Metazoa; phylum Arthropoda; class Insecta; order Coleoptera; family Phengodidae; genus Phrixothrix; species Phrixothrix hirtus. The sequence goes on along the minus strand of JAHWXV010468766.1, from coordinate 14,064 downwards.
CATCACATATTTCATGGTGGGATAACTTCCCGAGATGTTCCTCCGTTAAGTTCATATCTATCATTCATTAAATCACCTTCCACTTTAACTTGGTCTTATTCGTCCCAGCATTGCAATGGAAAGGCTCTTTCAAATTCCTTTAAATCATTACATCAACCTTCAATCACTTCGCACCAGGTTACTGCACTTTCTCGAAGTGAATTTTTTATGATATTTTTTCTACATCAGCATCGTACATATTCCCATTAATTTCTTTGGATTCTGCATATTCGTTTTTAGTTTTTTTATAAAACCCTTCGGATGCAAATTTCATTGGTACTTGTTCTGTGCTTGGGTTGATCGCTATTGCATTAATTCTTATTTCATTAATTTCCTTTTGTAATTCATTTTGTTTCATTTCACTTATGACTGTGCGTTGCTTCATTTCCTTAAATTCAACTTGTATCATTCTTAATTTTTTTTCTGTACCATCTTAGTTTTATACATTAGTTTTGTATTTGCTCTACTAACTATCGGTTTTCGTCTTTTTGTGCTGCTTATCAGTTTTGTTCTTTTCATCACTTAATCTCATTCATTTTTGATTTTATTGGAACATTTGTTTCATTCTCTGCATCAATATACTCACTCATTCCTGCATCACTCATTGTGACTTCTATTCTTCTTACTTCTTCTATTGTGCTTTCCAATTCTTACGCTATTTTTTCCGTATTACAATCTTCATTCAAACTTGTACCTTATTTGGCTATTTTTGTTTTTCAATTTAAAAGGAGATCTATTATAATGCTTTAAATTTAATTTAACAATTTAAATTATTTAACTAAATCCATTTATTTTTAACTGGGATTAATTTAGACCCACATTGTTAGGCTGTTCTTATATATAGTATTTAATTTTTAATTGATTTATTTTATTTTATGTCAATTTGAAGTTTTGGTACGTCGAACATATTGCAACTTTCACGATTTCATATTCCATCTATTTTAAACTGATTGTCTCTGATTTCATAAATATTTTAACTTGCGTCTTATACACAATTACTCTTACCGTTTGCATTCAAACTTCCTCATTAAACTATTATTTAAATTTCTATCCTTCACATATAGCACAATATGACTTTTTTCTGGTGCAATACTTGAGAATGATTGTGGATGCACAATACATACACAATGAACTCATTAATGTATGTACCTAATAAACATAATACAGTTTTGCAACAAGCTATAAAACTCTCTTGTTATACACTGTGTCCAAGATAATGATGCACAGCATGGGTATATTGAAAACAGTAAGAGTTGAGTTATCGGTTACGAGATAAAATTTACGCAAAACCTTATATGTATTATGTCTACAAATTTGAAATATTTTTGTTGGATTTGTAAATCTTTGCAAAATAGAAAATTTTTCAAATTTCATTTTTATTTTTTTCTGGGCTTACTCTAAAAGCTAAATATTAATTGCCACTTTAGTGGTTTATTATCTGACTAAATGTAATTTTTGTACGATATTTCGTCTTCGAGCAACCATCACCAACTTATTTTTTTTTAAATATGTCAAAACTTTTTGACTAGATCTTCGGGCGGCATTTATTATTACATAATTAGCGATGTGCCACAATAACTACTTTTTTTATTTTTTATTGTTTTTTTTTCTTAAATTTGTTGTATTTTTAAGGCAATATATACATAATTTAAAAGCTAACTAACAGTTACAAGCTAAAACCTTACTACAACATATGTTTGGACAAATTTCCATTATTTTCCAAACATAAATAGCCTTTCGTTACTGCTCAATTTAGGAAACATGTATCTTTGTGGTAATAATTCTGAACGCTGCTGTAAGCAACTGTAATAATTAATGTTCACCTTTAACTTTTTGATTAAGCACATGATTCTTGATATAATCGCAGAGGAAGAAAGCTAATGCTGTTAAATAAGGTTACTGCTCAGGTGAAGGTATTGAGAAATGCGAGTCAATCCATTCTTCACAAGAAATCGATTAAAATGTAATGATGGATTCCTCTAGAGTTATATGCTGATACACTGTCCTGCTAAAGCCAGTAATCTTGAGTAATTACTAAAGGAAAGTTGTCTAATTCTTCTTCTAAATCATTTTGCAGCAAGTTCAAATAACATTCACAGAGAGTACTGCAACTTACATTTCCCATGGTCTAACCCGTTTGAAAATTTTGAATTTATATTGATTCAGTTTTTGTTTTCCCAAAATAAGCTGAACTATAAGTTTTGCTAAATCTGTATTACAACTAATTCTTCTAGTGTTTTGCCAAGCTGGAGAACTTTAAATTTAATTTTACCAAATAAAAACTGAAATATTGAGGGGTAAATGATTCTAGCAGAAATGATCATATGTTGTTAATGGTAACTAAATTTATTGAACGAGTGTGAGAATCTTATTGCTTATTTTGAATAGCAATACGATTATTGCTATTATACTGACACTATTGGTCTAAATTGAAAACTAGGTGCTATTCCATTGGTTAATACAGTGTATATCAAATAGTACACAATACTTATACACCAGACATATTTCATGCAACAATTTAATTCTATTAAGCTACTCAGTTATCCATAGAATTATTCTACTGCTACTTACGAATACTGTTTTCACTAGCCGAATAAAATGCATTTACCACTGCAGGGCTGGCATGATCTATCCAATCAGTTTTATTGACAACCTCGCGTAATTTTTTATAGTGGATATCTCTATTGAATACGTTTAGAGATATCATGGACTTGAGATAGTTATCTGGAATAAGTTCCAACTACAAATAGAAAGCAATTCTAACAATATTATTCAAACTAAAATAATAATACTTTTTCATAATATTTCTCTATATTTGTATCATCCAGCAGCTCAGATGGGTATCCAATAAAATAACTTATGGTAGAGGATTTTTCCAGTGCGCTTGCTTTAGTTTTCTCGTCCATCCAATCTAACTTTTTCAAAATATTATCAAATTGCTTATGAATATCTTTAACCATTTCCTCGGCATGACTTCTAGCATCCTCATTAAAATACTTCTTAACGTATAAAGAACCAGTTGCCAGATGTACACTAACAAAATAATTAATTGTAATTATAAAAAATATAATTTTACAATACCTTGAAGCTGCTAAACGCGTACATTCTTTCCATCTTGCTATTTCTTCACTTACACCACCAAGATATTTATAGTACTCCAATCTTTTGTTCCTTAATTCTTCTGTTAAATGGGATGTATGTGACATAGCTGCCTTTGTCAATAAATAGTTAGCTTGTACTCTACAAATGAAAATGAAATTATATATTACCAATTTTGTTTTATCTAGAAATACCGTTTCGGAGTTCGTTTAAGTAGATCTTCTAAATCGGTTATATACTTCATAGCACTTACAATAACAGTATCATCGTAAGTTATTCTAATATTTGGAATGTAATATACATTATTAAGGTATTCTAACCAATCTATATAAGGGTAAGTTTGTTGAAGCTTTTCAACGGTCATTGGATTGTATAAAGTTGTTGCATTTCTTCTATCTTCTTTTGGCGTGCACAACTACAAAAACTAATTATCTAATAACATTATTCTATAAAAAAATTACAGTTAGGTACCTTAGCTAATTCAGTTTCAAAATCTAGGGATTCTTTCAATTCCCTTAAGGCAGTGCCTTTGAAGGCTCCGTAGATTACCGCAACATCAACCATATAATCGTAATACGCCTTTATCGTCCTTTCAGCAAGACCTTTCATAAGAAATTCTCTGTTTAGACATAGGATCGGTTGATCGAGCTAAAATTAAAATTAGATAAGAAAATGTAGTTCTGATCTCAAAATAATTGAACTAGTATAAGGACGTCAACAGTGATCTTGTACATGCATAGAATAAGGGGATAATTTTGTCAGAACTCCAAATGTAGTTATTTTATAATTCCTTAATCTCTAACTCTAAATTGTACTTATAACTTTGAATCCTGTATATTGGCAGAAAATATTTGTAACTAGCTCAGGTTTTCTTTTAATCAATAAAACCATTTTATTGCTTTTCTGCAGGTTACTCTACCAACTTGCAGAAGAAATTTTAAATGCCCTCTAACATTTCTAGCACAGTATTCTTTTTAATCTTTCAATATGGTGCCGCCCACCTTACTGGAAAATCATTTTTGGGCACTACTATGTTGTAAAATTCTTGGAGTATTATTTTAGGTAACTACCTGCTGCTTGGTTTATATGCAAACAAAGTTACTCAAATTCCCTATTCTTCCTTATATTTAAACTGTTTTGTTACATTAAACGATTTTTTACAAATTTCTGTTCTTCTAGACATGTGTAATTAATTACACTACTCAACAAAAATTTATTTTGCTATACTCTGATACATGCACCGTACGTACTGTTTCACAATCATTATGAAACCATTTTCATTTTTCTTCCACCAAAATTTTGAGATATTGTGAAAATACCTTTCTCTTAAATACATTAATTTATACTGTATTTGAAGAAATTTTCGGGTTTGCTAATTTAATTCCAAATACTGGGAGAAACCACATGCTTTCTGCTTTGTTTAAACAGGGCTGAAGAAGTTCCTACATTTTTACATGTTTATTAATATCATTATCCTTGGGATGCCCCTGTATGCTTTTAATTAAATCACACTTCAGAAATTCGTAATTACGTGGTTATGGGAATATATGAGAAAGGAAGATGATATAAATTAACTGGAGTTGATTTGTACTTAATTTTCATGCCCTCAATCAATACTGTCTAGGAAGCGTGTAAATGACTGGAAAAATGACTCTCATGTTTGCGGAAAATTCACCATTGAGCAATGTAAACTCAATATTACCTCGACTACTGATATTTTAGCGTTAAACTTTAAAATCAAGACAAATATTGGATTCTTATGATGTATTTTGCGCGTACAGCTGTTGCTTCGAGAAGCTGATTAAACGGTAAGATCACGGCAGTACTGCTAGCGGTTTCTATGATTCGGTGTGAGCAAACGGAACATACATCAAACTGCTACTTTAGCTACTGACTCCAGTTCGTCTTCTGCATCTCGTCCAATACCTCACCCAGAAGCTTTTTCAAAGTACTAAGACGTCAAAATGTTTTAGGAGGAAAACAAACTGATATAGAAACGGATGACGTAACTACTTTAGAATTGTCAAATACTGGTAAGAAATGTTTGTCATCCTAAGAAGACCTCTTATTTGATAACGCAAAATTAAATGATTTTGTTCGAGATTTCATCAAACTCTCAGGTAAAGGTGCTGGGATCACGTCGACAAGGATATTCCAATTGCCAGAATGAATTGTCACAGTTATTTCTCAGATGAGGACATTTTCTTCCGAAATAATATTGCAATTTAATGTTTGTATTAAGCTGCGAGCATAATCCAGAAGAACGGGCGCGCTTCATCGAGTTTCAAACTGAATTTAAAAGCGGTGCTTCTACACTGCGGAAATATTTAATCTTGAGTTCTTATTTACATGAAAAAATCTTATGAAAATATGACAAACCTTCATAATCAAATAAACTACAGAAGGTATAAGTGATATATTAATGCTTATGTAAAAGTTCTAGCAATTCTGTCTGATTTACAGCTTAGATACCTGAAGCATTGTCGCTTCATTTGTGGGTGGGACAGCTAAGCAAGGAAGTTTAATTATATTGTTAAACAATGGTCATTGCGGAATCCGCATATTTCCGGGAAAAGGACTTAGTTCACCCAGCATTAGTTGAGCGTCACAAAATTTTCGTGCTGCCATTTCATATAAAGTTGGGTTTGATGAACCACTTAGTTAACTAAGAAGGAAACTGATTTCAGTACCTCAAATAGAAATTTCCTTATATAACTTAACAAAATTAAGAAGAAAGATGTAAAATTAGCCAAATAATGCGAGATATAAAAGTGTTGAAGGGTCCAAGTAACTTAGAACGTGAAGTAAGGTACGTTTTTAAGGAGACAGCCCAAACATTTTCGAAAATAAATAATCCCTAATTATAAGGGAATTGTCGACGTTCTTTAGATATTACTAAGAACTAGATTGTAACATACACTTTTTTGCATTCACATTTAAATTTATTTCCTCTTAATATTAATGACTTAGACGATGAACACATGGAAACGTTTCATGAAGGTACTTTCACTATCGAAAAACGTTATCAAAAAAAGTGGAATGGCGTAATTTTTACCGATTGCTGCTGACATTGGTATTTGATAGTTCTGTAGGATAATATAAAGGTATAGTGAAGGGAAAAACGTGATCATAGTTCATTGCACTGACTTTAGCAATGTTATTTCAAACCTTGTCGACAGCTTAAAGTTATTTGGCGATCTTGATGTTAAATTTAGAAGCAGACATGACAATGTGCCTTACAATCTCAATGTTTTGTTAGTACATAGATTTTAATAATTTATTTATTTTAATGCTTACTTTTCTTTGTTACGTATTTAGATATAATTATTCTTATCATTTATGTTAAATAATTCTATTTCTTGAAAGTGATATTATAAGATTGACTCTAATTTTCTATTACATCTCTATTTTCAATTTTCGTAATTCAGGTAAAATAGCAATAATTACAGAGTATCATTTAATTAATACCCTTCTTTGGGTAATTTGTAATTTTAAAAGTGATTTTGCTAGGTAGTATTTTATAAATTTAAATATCATTTGGCATGAAGCATATGTTGACAATGTCAATGTCAAAATCATGCAATTTCACTTTCATTGACCCTTTTGATTTTAAATTATTCGAAAGTGCAAAAAATAAAACGTATATACCTCAGAACTAAAGTGATATTGCTCTAGAAGACAAGCTTCTCTCTCAGGATTAAAAGAGGCACTTTAGTACCATAATTTGGATCAGTCCTAAGCCTGGATAAAGTATAAAAGGAGGTACGGCAAACAACAAATGATTATCATTTTGTATGATAATAAAATTGAATAAAATGTTTTATACCTATGGCATCGACAGGTAAGAGAACTTCCCACAGTTACTTAAAATCTACCAAATATATAATATGTAATAAATAACACTTTCATGTTGTCAAGTACTTATTGTTCTAGTCATTGAACTATTGCTATAGCCTCGCAAATAATAAAATGTTCCTAAATTAAATAATGTGAACCATACAACAAATTTTATAATGGCTGTTAAAACTCAACCCATCTTTATTTACGGAGATAATATTACCATATAGTAATCTTTATTTAAAGAAAAATGACTTAATGGTTTATTTAGACATGCTTTCAAAATTGTTTATCCTTTAATCATGCAATATTACATAGTATATCAAAAAAAGGTATTTAATTAATGGACAAAGATAATTATCAAAATAATAAAAAGTACAATAATAAAAATATAAATATATTCACATTCACATATATTTTCTGTATATTTGTAGAACTAATTAGATATAACAACGTTTTCCTATGAAAATGCTTTAATTTTTTAAAGACCCTCAATAGTATATTAAAAATCGTATTTCATAAGACATGCTTTTATTACACGAGTTGAAATTAGAACGATCATCATAGAGGCGAGTTTTCTAAAGAATGTGTGCGCTTAAACATATTATGAAATTAATTTTTTTTCTGTTTTATCAGTTTGTACGTGCAATAGCTAGCAAAAGTCTAGGAACAGCTACATTACTAGAAAGAAAATAAAAAACAACTCTAAAATGAAAAAATTTGGCATGAGACAACACATGACTTTTTTATGCATGTACATAGATATACAAATATACAAATGTCCACAAAAGATTAAAATATTATTTACGTTTATATTGGGAACGATAATTGGAACAGTCACCCGTTTAAGATACTGGACATGCAAAATGCTGCTAACTCAAGAGATTTTTTCTGATAACTCACATCAACATAGTTTTTCAGGAAAACTGCTAAGTTCACGTAAAAGCACATCAAAGGCATAAGAATGGTAGCAAGTTTTAAAAAAATTGTTAAAGACATTTTCGAGAGAATCACAAAAGTTAACAATCTCAAGAATAAAGTGGTACTTCCGGCCATTCAAGGTTAACTAAATTTTTGCGGTTTCATGTAGAGAAGATAAAAAACTTAAATATGGTTTTTCATTTTCATGTGATAATTTGTTTTTGAGATAAATTGTTCACAACTAATACTCCAAGTACTTCCGGTTACAAACATTTATTAGAGAAATTCTTTGGTTAATATAAAACTAAATTAGGTAGCTAAGAAATATACTAAGTTTAAAAAAAATCGTTACGGCCGATTTCAAGAAAATCTAAAATTCGGAAAATATCTAAAAATAACAGAAATAAAGTGATACTTCCGGTTAATTATGACCTCAATTGGAAATTTTCATTTAACTTTTAGTTTCATGGTTATTTTATTTAAAGGTGAAAGTACTTCCGGTTACTCGATTTATAGTAAATTTTGTAAGTAACCGCCTAGATTATATGAAAGGGACTTAAATGTCGAAGAAACATGATAAATTTAAAATAAAATCGAAGATCTGATTTCGAGAAAATCTCGAAAAACGAAAAATTCGGAAAATATCTGAAAATCACAGAAATAAAATGGTACTCTCGGTTATTTGATTTTAACGAAATTCTTGATTTAGCACACAACCTCATATATAAATTTTTATTTAGCTAGAGCCTTTAGTTTCATAGTAATTTTTTTAAGTTTACTTTTGTTGAAAATGTTATATTTCCTGGTTTTTCTTTCTAATATTTCTCATACGTGCTCGACAGGATTCAAATCCGGACTTTGAGGAGGTGTTACATAAATGTAGGCTACATTACCGATCAACCAATGGTGTCTTGGGATCATTATTCTGTTTGAAATAATATATGCCATTATTAACCCCAAGTTGTTTTGCACTTTGTTGTAAATTGTTAATCAATAGCATTAAGTAAACATTTTATCCGTAGTTCCTTGAATTATTTCTAAATTCTCAATGGCTGGTGCTGCCATACAGCCTCATCCCATAATTCCAGCTCTGTCATTTTTTATAGTTTCAATAGTATTTTTGGATATAACCTTTCGCGTGATTTTTTTAAACCTTTTGATGCCATCTGACTCCATAGATTATATTTGCTGAATATCACCGGTTTCCAAAAGTTCAGATCATGCTTTAAATATTGATTTGCGAAATTAAGTTTTTTGTTTATTACCTCTATTTATAAATGATCTTCCTCTAGTAATGCATGACCTAAAATCAGGTCTTCTAAGAACTCTTCGCAAAGTATCGGGATGTACTTACGTGCTTGCTATATTGTTGTTCTATTTAAATAACAATTTGGGCTGCATTTACAGGAGTTTTGCTTGAGTTATTCGTTTAACTTGCCGTTATTTTCTTTTTAGTAATTTTCATGGACATCCACTCTTTGATTTATTCTTTACTATATTTTCGTTTTCATAACGCCGAATGAGAGTTCTTACTATGAATGTACTTCTATTTATTAATTTCCCAATTCCGCTATACGATTTTCGGTCATTATAAAATATTACAATTGAGTGTCTTTCAGCTAAAGACAGCTCCCGTATGCTACATAAAAATAACCTCCTTACCGCTCATTATCACTTTATATTTTAATGTACACAGCAGACTAGTTTCAATTCAATTACACCGAGTATTCAATCACTAGATTTGATTTTGCTAATGCGACAATATAAAACAGTGAGCGATTTGTGAATTTTCAAGAAATAATGAAAGATTGTACCATAGACCCCAGCTAGTATCAACGAACATATTCAAATAGTTGATGATTTAACCATTTTATTCAAATGATCCAATGACTAGACCATTGCTTTTAAAACTATCGATTGGAGAACATTTATTTTGCTAAGGTGTTATCAAGTCACACATTTCATAAAACAAAAATATGCTATTCATAGAAAATTAATTTCCTTATTAAAACCGAAAAATGTTGAAAATTCTAATTAGCTTTATAGGTCCCCACAAAAATGCCAATGGTAGATTTTTTGTTAGAAATTCACTAACTTGACGGTAACAGATTGCGGTCCAAACTTAGATTGGAGAAATAAATAAATAGGTATTTGTGGGCATTTCTAGGTCCTCAACGAGCTAAATAGCAAAGGATTCATTAACTACCGCATGACACACAACAGCAAATACAAAAGTTGCGATAACCGAGATTCAAAGCTTTCTTGTAATATCTCTTACTAACTACCAGAAGGTAATATAGCACAGCTACCCCTCCAGTTCATCGATAGCGTCGAAATACTGTTTTGGCCACTTCTAATTCAAACGGTAATACAAGATCTCTTTCCTACGGCTATTCTCTCTCCTAAGGAATACTTATAACTACAAATTAAATAATGGCAATATCATTGTATTAAGGTCAAGATAATTCGTATCGTAAAAAATAGTCGATGTGGATTCTATAAAACGAACATGATTCCAATGTTGTTGTCTTTGCAGCTCAAAAATTTGCAGTGATTTAAGGAATTTTATTTAATGCAATTTTAATTATCGTAAATCGTGTATTTTATAGTATTTAATTAATTAAAACATACTGCCAGTAAGGAGTGCTACTCCGTTTTATTAAGTAAATTGCAAGAGTGTTGTATAATTATTTCAAGTCTAGCGGGTGTCTCAAGATTTGCTTTACACGGCCTTGATCAGTGTGTACCAAAAATTTCATATTATAGACGAAACTACCCAGTATGATTTACTTCAGATATTATTCAACATATACAACAAAAAGCTAAAGTTGGAGATAAGTATATTAAAACGAAACTTTAAGAACATTTGCTTAGTTTTAAAGTACTTACAAAATAATTATAAGTAAAAATTAATACAGAATATAATAACTATATTTATGAAATGCTTACAAAACTACTTATTAATCCTAAACATTTTTACACATTTATTAACAATAAAAAGAAGGGCGCCCAATCAAGACTAATATTCAAATATGAAAATAAATTACTCACTACAATAATGATATTGCTAATGCATTTGCCACATTTTTCTCATCAATTCAAACTACCTGCTTCAAAATAGCCTCATAATATAAATTATTTACAAGAAAGTGGCGACTCTTCTTCTATATCATCTATCACAACTGAGGAAGTATTTCAGACAATCAAATCTTTAACAAATGAAAAATGTTGTAGTAGTGATAACATACCAGTGAATGTAGTTAAAGGTTGTGCTGAATATTTATTATCACACTTACAGTTTATTTACAATCTTAGTTTGGAAACTAATACTTTTCCAGACAAATGGAAAATAAGCAAAATATTCAAAAATTGAGACAAATCTATAATAAATAATTATCGACCAATTACTGTCGTATGCTCGTTCGCTAAAATATTTGAAGCTATTCCATATAAAAAAAATTTAAATATGCAGAAAATAAAATAATGCCTGAGCAACACGGTTTTTGCCTCATAAGTCAACAATGTCCAACCTAACTATTTTTACACTAAGATATATATGAGACAATTCATAATAATGCTCAAGTAGACGTTGTTTTCACTGATTTTTCAAATGCATTTGATCAAGTGGATCATAATTATATTGTTAGAGAAGCTCAAATTGATAGGGTTCAATTCTAATGTTGTTAAATTTTTTCATTTTTACTTGAATAATAGAACTCTATTTATCACAGTTGTGACAGAAAGTTCAAATAAATTTAAAATCACATCAGGCATTCCTCAAGGCTCAAATTTAGGCCCCCTCTTATTTTTAATATTTGTTAATGATATTTTATCATTCTCTAAGGGAAACATAGACGGTTTAATGTACTCGGACGATTTGAAGTTTTATAATGGAATAACATCAATAGAAGATTGTCTCAAAATTCAAAATGCATTAAATGAAATCTATAAATGGTGTCAAAAAATAATCTTCGTATAAACATTCAAAAATGCTGCAGTTTATCATTTACAATGAACAATACCCAATAATATATCAATATCAAATTGACAGTCAAAATGTTATAAGGAATGATAATGTAAACGACTTAGAAATTATATTTGATACCAAATTGGCATTCAAACCTCATATAAATGCATTAGTTAAAAGGCTTACAAAACATATGGCTCCATTATTAGAAATACAAAAGATTTTAAAAGTAGCGAAGTAGTGTGGAGTTTATTATAGTCCTTTATTGCCTATATTAGAGTATGCCTCAGCGGTATGGAATCCAAGTACAAATTTAATAAAAATGATTGAGACAGTCCAAAATAAATTTATTTGGAATTTATCTCAAATTCGCATCATACAATTCACTTTTAAACAAGTCCAACAAATGCTCGCTCAAAAAACGTCGAGATGTTGCTTCTGTAAATTTAATCTATAAAATAATTAATAACTTAGAAAATAGCTCGAAACTGCTTGCAAAAATTCCAATACATGTTCTAACTGTAAACAGTCGCAATTTAAATATACCTATTTCAAAATCAAACCATTTTATGAATTCATTGATTTTTAAAATGTGTTCTACTATCAATAAATCATCAAAAAACATAGATCTATTTCACATGAAATTAAATAAAATAAAACAAATAGCATATAAAAATCTGTAGGTAATTTTTATTTCTTGCTTTCTTAGGTTTTGCTCGCTTTCCTGAACATTTAATTTTTGTATTAACATATTTAAAAGTGTAAACCCTAAAATTATAATGTTGTTGTTATATAGTATTTTAAATCAGTCTTTAATTAGATATCATGTGTGGATTGTAATTGGAATATTTTCTGTAATCTGCACAATACACATTATTATTACTATGTTCGTCATTAAAAAATAGAAAAATGAGTTAAAGATCATTCTGAATTATATCAAGAGATGCAGCTGACTACATTTATAAAACCTCAGTTCTTCTTTTCTGCACTGAGAACCAACCACCAACTTTTATTTTTTAAGTTACACCCCCGATTTCTTTAACAAAAGCGGGATTGTCGCTTCATTCTAAAACATCGGGTGTTGGACAACACACAACTTTTGTAACCAATTTTAAATTTAATTTGAATTTATTGACATTAGTTACTTTCCTATAAATCTAAATTGTAAACTGTAAAATTAATTGAAAATCATAAATAATGCATTCATTTATAATTTCCTTTATACATGACCTAAGAGATTTATAATTAAATTTTAAGCTCATTCAAGGCAAAAATAAATTATAGATTTAAATAAAAAGTAATGAAGTATGTAAATAATGCACACAAACCATTGAAATATTAATTTATTTTTATTTTGAGGACGATAATTGGAATGGTTACCCATCCAAGTTATTCGTTGTTTAACTCTAGAGATTTTTCTCAATAACTCCAACGAATTTTCTCAGAGAAACCAGTTAGTTAATGTAATATAATATTACAGGCGCAAGAAACATGGAGAGTTTTAAAAAAATCGTTAGAACCGTTTTCGAAAAAATTGCAAAAAAACCCAAAAATCACAAGAATAAAGTGGCTCTTCTGGTCATTCGATTTTAACGAAATTCTTATACTGCAGTGCTAAGGGGGTAATAAACTTATGTATAGAATTTCACTTTTCTAAAACGTTTAGTTTTCGAGATATACTGCCTATATGCGTACACACACACGCGCGCGCGCGCGTAATAAACTTATGTATAGAATTTCACTTTTCTACAACGTTTAGTTTTCGAGATATACTGCCTATATGCGTACACACACACGCGCGCGCACGCACACGCACACGCACACGCATACGTACACGCACGCACGCGCGCTCACGCTCATTAACACACATACACGCGCCCACACGAGCCCGCACGCGCCCGCACGCGCCTGCACGCGCTCGAAGGCGCTCAAACGTGCTCGCACACGCCCGCACACACGCGCGCACACACGTACACACACAGACCAATTTCTAAAAACTATTTTATGGTTCAGGGGACCTGTAAACGTGTAGTTCCGCTAAAGACTGAACATCAAAACTTTTGACCGAAAACATGACTTTCTCTATACTATATTTCACGAGAAAGTAATGTTTACTGCATTAATCTGAGTCTGTTAATACTAATTAATCGGATAGCGTGCGTTAATTTTTATCAATGCAGCAAACGTATTATTTAAACCGT
>JAHWXV010468706.1:0-16318 GCA_024586415.1 Phrixothrix hirtus | reverse complement strand
GCAGATAAAAAAAATACGTGTCTTTTATTTTTTGATGTTCTACAACATATCAAAACATCAATGACATCGGTGAGTTCGGGTTGGGGCCCTTTCCTTGTAAATAGCACAATTGGAAGTTTATTAATAGGACCGAGTAATACAGGAAAAACTAACCTGGCAATTATGTTACTAATTAGTGAGAACGGCTTAAAATTTGAAAATGTTTACGTGTTCTCCAAATCCTTAGGTCAACCGAAATATCAGTTTCTAGAGCAAGTTCTCAAATCAATTAGAGGTATAAACTATATGTTCAGTGAAAATGCTAACATAATACCACCGTGGGAAGCAAAACAAATTTCCATATTCATATTTGATGATATAGCTTGCGATCGGCAATATAACATTAAGGATTACTATAGTAGGGGTCGTGATAATGTAGTTGACTGTTTTTATCTTACTCAGACTTATGGATCGGTTCCTAAGCATTAAATTCATTATAATGTAAATATGCTAGCCCTGTTTAAGCAATCTGATCTTAATTTAAACCATATTTATGAGGATCACGTGGGTACAGATATGTCATTTCAAACTTTTCGAGAAATATGTTTCAAATGTTGAAATTTCGACAAGTACGGATTTATTTCAATACATAACATTTTAATTTAATTGAGGTTAGATATAGAAAAGGTTTTGATTTATATATATTTATAAGCGAGTAAGAAATTAAGGTAATATATATAAATACTCAAGTAGTGACAGAAGGAGGTGAAGAGAATACAAGTTCAATATATGGTAATAACCGTATAACTATAATACAATGAATGCTACGGCTATTGTAAAAGAAAGTATTCTAAAACAGAAATTAATTCAAGCGCAAGCGGCTGTTAAACGTAAATATAAAGTTTTGCAAAAAAATAAATTAATGGCTGAAAAGTTAGCAGAACGAAAATATAATTCTATTGTAAAGCCTCTTAATACATTAGTATCTAAACTTGGACAGAAGTCTACAGTATCAAATAAACGAAACGTGAGGCCTAGTAAAATGGCTAGTGAAAACTAAAAGGATGAATATACAGACACGAGTGAATATGATAAAGGTAACGATCAGTATTCATTACGTTCAAGTTTATACAGTTTTCTAAAGGATCTTACTATTCCATCAATAACTTCAACTCCTAATACTAACATTATTAATTTGCCATCGCCAAAATTTCACTCAACACCTACAGTATCACGTTTAGCTAGTAAGATTGCGAGAGAATGAGGTCAATTAACAAAAGATAGCTTAAAGAAAATGGAAGATATAAAATTACTTTTATAGGAATCAAGAAAACAAAATGAACAGCTGAAGCAAACTGTGTCTCGTACGTTATCTCATATTGATGAAATTTCAAGAACGCAAGCAGCAGCATCGTCATCATCAGTACATCATGCAACAAGTACCAGCTCTAGTACTAGTGATAACAATGAGGAAGCTTCCGCTAACATTTTACAAACTAAAAGACGTACTTACACAAAGAGATTGGAAAAGGATAAAAAAGAGAGAAAAAAGAAAGGCGGCGGCAACAGACTACAGCAATTATTTAAAATCAATAACTATAGCCATATTGAATACAAATATTGGAATAATCTACATGAATTAAACGCTTATTTACAATGACTATGGAGTGAAGGGGTTGCTGGACATACATCTTATCAAAATGAAATTTTAGCAATTTTGGAAGAATTGCATGAAGACGGCTATATTGGAAGAATGCCTCATCTAAGGAATTGAATCTTTTTTGAAACGACTATGAGTAACATTGTCATGAATATAAAGGAAAATTCAATTTCTATTCACTAATCGGTTTCATAATGGAGATTGATAACTTCGGTAGGATTTTGAATAATGGTGCATTTAGAATATATGTAAAAGGCGAACCAGGCGTTGGATATAAACTAACTATAGACGGTAATTATGATTTACAAAACAAGATTTTAACTTATGTTGCAAAACCGATGCAAGATTCAGTTGTTACAAATATACTTTATGTAACTGAATCAATCAAACAAAGTATTGATAATATGAAACAGGAATATGAGGATGTTTATGGACATTTTGAACATTCAATGACGATGCTGGTGCATTCTTCAAGTATAGATATGAAAAAGGGTTTAGAAAACAAGTTGGATGCTTTCCAAGAGGAAATACGGGGTGCCTTCATCATTGATATGGAGACAAACGTTAAGGATTCAAAGATTATATACTTGATAGAGATAAACCATACGGAGAATTTGCTACGTGCAAACAAAACAAAGTTTGTTGAATATAAACATCGAAAAGCGTAAAAATCATATTATAAAACTTGTGAATGGGGGTATTACTGACAATCGACATTATACAAATAGAACGATTAAGGAACTGTCATTAACATTACAAGACAAGTTTATTAGAAGTATAAAATATTGCATGAACAGCAAATTGTAAACGAGTTACATAAACCTATTAGAAAAGACTTTCCTAGAAGACGCAGAGTTATCAAAGGATTTGTTGATTTATGGCAGGCTGATCTGGTGAATTCTTACCTTATTCATAGAAAAATAAGGGCTACAAATATATATTAGTGGTAATTGATGGATTTTCGAAATTTGCATGGGCAAGACCGTTAAAATCAAAGGAGGATGAAATTTATTTTACAAAATGATGGTGTTAACAAAGCACATCGCAAACCTAAGAATTTACAGACTGATGTAGGAAAAGAATTTTTGTAATAAAAAGTCTTCCTTATTAATGGATGCATTTGATATAAATCATTATTCAACTTATAGCACTGTTAAAGCTTCAATGGCTGAACGTGTGTTATAAACATTAAAGAATGCCCTATATAAGAAACTTAGTTTACGTGGCAATTATAAATGGCTGGATATTATATCTGAAGTGGTTGGTGAATATAATAATCAAAAGCATCGTATCATTAATCTTAAATCTGTAGAAATTACTCCAAAAACTAATCTCGATGATGTTTACGGAAATCTAAAACTTTCAATGCAAATCATCGTTATGAGGTGGGAAATATTGTAAGAATTAGTAAATACAAAACAATTTTTGATAAAGGATTCACACCAAATTGGACTGGGGAATTATTTCGTGTGACTTCAATAAAAGTAAGTAATCCTGTTATGTATAAACTTGAAGATATGGATAATCAGCCTATATTAGGAGGTTTTTATACTGAAGAATTACAGAAGGTGACAGTTCCTGCTGTTTATCTTATCGAGAAAATTTTAAAACGAAGACCTGCGACCGGTGAATTATTTGTAAAGTGGGTCGAGTATAAGCTCCCTTCTTGGATTAAAAATGATAATATTCTAATACACAATCTATAATTCAATGTAACAGATTTAGTATGTTATTTAGAAAATAAATAACTTGTATTTTTACTGAATAAATAATAAAAATACATAAATACTGAAAACATGTTTTTATTTCCTATAAAATACAATACTACTATCACTTACTTATCTTCATATTAAAATTTACAAGTTCAAATGGTATATACATTTCAATTTTATTTAGATATATCGTTTGCTGTAGAAGAATATTCAGTTAGGTTAAAATACGGTTCCAGTTCCTTAAGAGCATCACTGAAGTCTGCCACAATAAGTTCTTGAATTAAAGTTAATTCATCTATTTCATCGTTAAGAAAACTTTCACAAAGCTCAATTCCCTTATCAAACTTCAGGAATATTTCTCGACATTTCACGTTGGCTTCATCATTATTAAATCCATCAAATCCATATTCAGATTCAAAATCGGCACGAAACACTTTCATTAATATTAATTGACGAAGTCGTTCAATGGCAGTCTTTTTAACGCATACTTTCGTTTTTTCACCTTTGAACATAAAATAACGATCTTTATTAGACATATTAGAAATAATGTTAGATATAAATCTACAGCTACTGTTTACTCTATTAATGTTAAAGTAATAGTGTCAATAACACATGAATTATACTATATTCTTAACAGAAAAAACTAAAAGAGAACAGACACATACGTAGATGGGAGAAACTAAATGTTACAATTCTTTAATTTAACTCTGAAAACATCAAACTAGTAAGTCTTAAAATTAAAATAAAAATATTCACATATCCCTCTTAAATATTATACTTCTTCAGCTGTATAGGAAACTGTTTAAATTGTATATAACACAAAAGGTGGCTTTAATTCACACAATACTTTATCTTCTAATCCTGCTCTAATTAATGATTTAATAAAAGCGTTTTCATCATCAGTCTCAATTGGGTTCACTAAAGAATTGTATTTCGAGATACGATCGAAGTCATCAATAAATGTATCGCATAGTTGAACGCATGATTCATATACTTCATATCTCTTTAACAGTTCCCTGCTATGGATACATATATTCCTTTTGTTCTCAATATTTTCCAATTCAAAATCCATTAAAAATTGTGATGGTAAAAGAAGATTCCAAAAACATTCCACTGCATCCATTTCACAAGTAACTTGAATGATATCGCCGTCGTCAGATACATAAACCCGATTCCTATTATATTCTTGTGAAGACATTTAAGTTATTTAAAATTTGGTTTTATATATTAAATGCTTTATGTGAAACACGTAACATGTCAATGATTAAATAATAACTTAAAGGGTAACGTGTTCTATCAATTCTACTTACGACCTGTCCCTTTCCTTTATTCATTTGAACATCTACGTTGATTATCTGCGTTCACGAATAGACAGGTTTTGACAGGTTAGTTTATTCCTGTTATCTCCAAAACCTTACCTATTATTTATTTGATTTCAATTACTTAAACTTATTTTAACATTTCCTTATCAAATTTATTCATTTCTTACTTTAGAACGTTTCTAGAATTTAAAACGAAAATAGAATTTACCTTAACTTGAATAGAATCGTTAATTATTATCGTTATCGTTGTCTGCTATAGCAAAATGTGTGTTAATGTTATTATTATGTAGATAGTATTTATCGTTTACATATGATAATGCTATTTTTGTTTGTATAAATGGAATGATTCGAAGATCGCAAAGTATATTGATCTTTAATCATTTGAATGTGATTTTGAAGACAATTTAAATAATAATTAAAAGTTATTTCATTTTTTATTACATTAGTCACAATTCCCTTAACTTTTTTAATTGATTCATTAGACCCTTCTACTTGCATACTATACATCTTACTTTTTAAACCAACAAATCTTAAAAATATTCGACCGCCGTGTTCATCTTTCATTTTACCTAGCACTTTCTTATACACCAACTGAGTACCATATGGATTATCAACGGGATAATTAGACGTATCAAATCTATCTAAATTTTCGTTAATGAATGCATACATATCCTGACATTCTAAAGAATAAACAAGGGAATCGGTATCGGTGTAACATAAGGCGACTTTATCGAAATGAAAGGCTTTTAATATAAAATTATTATGAAAATCATATATGAGAGTTTTATATAAATCTAAAATGGACGCTCCAATACAAAAGGACGATCAAAGAGTATTTTATTTCTATTTAATTCAACTGCTACCAAATTTTCATCAAAAATTGTACAATTACGATATGTAGGTAATGAAATATAGTGAGAAGCTCCATATCTTCCCTCCTACGTTGTCGCGAGTTTAACGTTTCTATATTTACATTCAGATTTCATTGTTTTGCCGTATACTGAATGTATCATAAATTTACAATGATTTTGTTCAAAGATGTTAGTTGCAGTAGCTCTTAAGGCTGTATTAAGATCAATATATCTTTTAAGCCAAGGTAACTGTTCAAATTTCACTGCCCTGTATATTTTAGTTAATTTTAAACCGGCTTCCAGAACTTGTTTCAAATTAACATAATGAATTACACATTTTTCTTTAGGATAAAGCATTAAAAGCAGCTTTGTGTACTTCCCTCCCTGTGGTGATTGAATTGCTTATTATTGGAATGTTTAAGTTGAAAATGTTGTTTAATCGAGTTTCTGTTTTATTTTATATATATTCTATTATATTTTCAATTTTGGTATTTACTTATAAATCCCGTTATGACTTTATTCATGGTTCTTCAATAATATTTCCGGTGATGCCTCGGTGATCTGTTTTTTCTAAGTGGTAAAAACAATTTGCGCTTGTTGTTCTTCTGTTTTTAAGATGTAGGTACCTGCAAATTACATTTTCGAAATTTAGGTATGTTTTCGTGTGTGAGGTTTCGTATGAAGTTCGAAAATTCTAGATATAGTGTGATTTAGGATGTAACAATAAAAATGAATGTTCGGGCGGCAGTGTTCCATGGTTATTTCGTTAAATATTTCTATTTCTTCCATTTAAGATACATAAACAGTGTAATGTGTCATTGCGTCATATTGATTGATTTTAATTTTTCAATGTTGTGTTGATTTTGAAGGTTTAATTTCGTTTTTGAAACATTGTGTTAGTTTCTATGGAATGTCTGTGACTAGTGAAGACGTAATTTGTATGTTGGCGGAATGTCAAACATTTAGATAATATTTGTGGTGTGATTTCTCTGCTTAAAATTATTCTTTGATCTACAGAGAATAATTCTGGTATATTTAGTCTTTCTGGTGTATTTATCGATGTTGGATCACTTTGGATTCTTGATAAGGCGACTTTATTGAGCTTTCAGGGGCGATACTCAATTTTAAAGCCATTTTATTGTAATTTTAGTGTCCATCTGATGAATTTAGAGTTAGTTTAGTTTAGTGGTCTGTGGTGAGTATATGAAGTAATATTGGTTCCGCATAAATATGATATAAGTTGTTTCGTAGCCATTACTATTGCTAGGGGTTCTCTTTCAATCGTGCCGTATTTTTGTTCAGTGTCAATTAAAGTTCGTGAGGCATGGCAAACTTGTTTGCCATTGTGTGATAGAACGGCTCCTAAAACGAATTTAAATGGATTCATTGTGAGTTCAAAGGAATTATCAAGCAACTCACGGATTCGTTCATTAAGATAATTTTACAACTTTAAAGTTTTTACTTGAATTCAGGAGTATTTTCGATTTTGTTGTGCGTTTTTAGGGTATATTGTGAAAAATGTAGTCATTTTAGCAGTCTTCTAACAATTTCTCGTAATAACCGAAAAATTATAAAAATGACTTGATTACTGTGCCAGTCTTTGGTCTTGGGAAATTTTTTCTGGCTGTTATCTTCCCAAGATCTGGTTTTATACCTTCTATGGTAACCACGTGTCCAAGATATTTGACCATTTAATGTAAAAGTCCTGATTTCTATAATTAGATTTTTAAACTTGTCCGTCGCCACTTCACAAATACTTTTCTTAGCCTTGTAGATGTTTCTTTAATGATATTGAGTAAATGGTGATATTGTATAAGTATATGAGATACTAGATTAGTGTTAAACCTATCATGGTGTTATTAAACATGCATTGGTATGTTGAGAGAGCGTTCCTAAGTCCATATAGCATCCTTTTGTATTGCAAATGCTTCTTTTCGAGAGAAAGTTCTGTGATTTCTATGCTTTATGTTCTACTTTGGTCTGGTGAAAGCCTGAAGTAAGATCTAATGTTATGAAATACTTAGCTCTTCCTAAGTTATTCAGCACTATTTCTATTCGAAGTAATGGATATTTGTCTTCGATAGTCTGCTCATTCTGTTTTCTATAGTCAATGACTATTCCTCGGTTTTTTTCCCAGAGGTGTCAGTTTTGTTGTCCCGACCCATGTCGGGAAATTATAAGGCGACTGGGATGGGTTTATTATTTTGTCAACTACATTTTATTTACCTATTCGCCTATTCTCGGTGGCCATGGGGGTTTAAGGAAGTTTTCGCAAATAAGGGAGAATACCGTATTCGGTGTTTAGCCAGATATGTAGTAGGTAAAGGGATATCAGGAGAATGGAATACGTCTATATATTTAAAACACAAATTTGTTAAACGTATTTTCTTTTAGTCGTTAAGGCGTTATGTCTTTAAATTGCTTTTCGGATTTTTATCTAATATTTGATTAATTTTGAAACCGTTAAACTGAATTTTTTTATGTTTAAATTGCCCGAGCGTGTTAGTATACGTATACTTCCTAATAGTCGCGGTATGGTCAACTACGTGCTGGCTTGCAGAGTAACCCGTTCATGATAGGGAGCTTAGTCTGAATAGAATAGCGTTAGGCATTCGTGGGGTAATGCTGGGATTGTGGCTGCGCTTAAAGCACGTAAGCCAAAAACGTCAACACTGACCGGTATGATGTCGATTCCGTAAGTAGGGAATGCTACATTAACATAGGATGCGATCTAGGCTAGCAACCAGGCCTACCTTTATAAATATTGCTAAAAAGAATCAAATAAAAGCCTCGGACAATCAAAGGCATAGTGGGCGACTGAGATTGAACAAGAATGGCCCACCTTGGAATAAACGCAAGATAATGGAGTGCAAAGTGGGAACGTGGAACGTAAGGAACATGAAATTTTGAGTGAAATGAGAGAGAGGAGGTTAGATGTGCTGCGTGTGAGTGAAACTAAGTGGAAAGGGAAATAAGTAATAGAGATAGATAAGGGAAGTCCATGTTTCTGGTCTAGAGTAGAAATTTTGACGCATGGTTCAAAGTAAGTGGGATTGATTTTGAGCGAATTTGCTAAAGCGCATGTAAGGGAGTATGAATTGGTGTTTCCGCGGCTATTCTGGGTTTGAATGAAGATAGGCATCAGGAAAGTAGTGGTTGTAGCGTGTTATGCTCTGGTGAATGGTGATAACCAGGACGAATGTTAAACCTTTTGGATAGAGTTAGAAGGGGTACTTAATGCATGTCATGAGAATGATAGAGTGATTTTATTGGGTGACCTGAATGGATGGGTGGGAGCAAGAAAAGAAAATATTGATCGTGTAATTGGCCCTTACGGCGATCCCAGAACGAATGAGAATGGGGAAGCGTTAGTTGGGTTATGCTTAAAAAAGGGCATTTTTATATCAAATACGTGGTTTAAACATAAGGATATCCATTTGTATACGTGGGAAAGAGGAAAGTCTAGAAGCATGGTTGATCTAATCGTTTATGATGAGAGGTTACGTGAATTGGTAAAGAACACACAAGTGATGAGAGGTTATGAATGTGGAACGGATCATTTTCTGGTAATGTCCAAAATTGAGCTTGGTAGAAAGTTGGTATATAAGAAGAATGCAGTTGTAAGAAAGACTAGAGTGAAAGTGGAAAGATTGCAGGAGGAGATTATGAGAGAGGAATGTGTACAAAACCTAGAGAAGAGAATGTTGTCAGAAGAATCTGAATGGAAGTATGAAATTGGAAAAGGTGACCTTGAATGTGCATCGAAGAAGTTGAAAGGCCTCGTGGTAGAGTTGAACTAAAGCATGTGGAGTGAGTACGATTGGAAAGTCAAAAAAGAACACATGGTGGAATGATACTGTGAAAGACATAGTAAAGGAGAAGAAAGAAATATATAAGAGAATGGTTGGAACAAAAGATGCGAGGAACACAGTGGATCTGCTGAAGCGTATCGGATCAAAAAGAAGCGTGCAAAGGAAGTTGTGAAGGAGAGTAAAGAGAGTCTAAGGGTGAAGGAGGAAGTAAGAATGCAGAATGATTTTGACGGTAATAAAGTTTATTTTGGAAGTGTGTCAGAAATGCAAAGCTGGGTGTAAGGATCCGAGTAAACGGAATACGGAATAGCAAGAATGAATTGGTGTGGACCGAAAGTGAAGTGATATTGCGTTGGAAAAAATATTTGAATGGGCTGTATGGCAACAGGGATACAGGGATAAGTGTGAATGTGAGAAATGCTGGAACTCATAAAATTCAAGAAAACCATAAGATTGTAGGCGTGCAAGAAGTACGAAGTGCAATAAGAAAGCTTCTAAATGGGAAGGCTGTTGGAGTAGATGAACTTTCAAACGTAATGTTAAAGAGCGGCGATATGCGACTAGGGGAATGGTTGTGCAAACTATTTAATGCTTGTTTTCAATTAGCAAGAGTGTCACAGGACTGGAAGGGTGCTATGATCGTGCCTCTATACAAAGGCAAAAGTGGTAGATATGAATGCAAGAACTATAGACCTATAAGTTTATTAAGTATAGCTGGGAAGGTATTTGGTAGAATTATGATTGATAGAGTTCGCATAAATACTGAAAGGAATATATGGGATGTACAGTGTGGGTTCATGCCTGGATGAGGATGCGTAGATCAAATGTTTAGTGCAGGTTATGGGCAACTCTGATGGAGTATAGTGTAAAGGGAGAACCACTGAATGCAATGTATGACGGAAGCAGAGCATATGTGAGAGTGAACGGTGAATTTAGTGAATACTTTGAAATTGAGCAAGGTGTGAGACAAGGATGTGTGATCACTCCTTGGTTGTTTAATATATTTATGGATAAATGCGTCAGAAGTGCATGTGAGGACTAGAGCGGTATAAATATAGGCGGGGAAGATGTAAAAGTGTTGATGTATGCAGATAATGCAGTACTAGTTGCTAAAAGTATGAGCGAAACGCAACCAAAGTTGAATAAATTTGTAGAAGTGAGAGAAAAAGTGGATCTGTTAACCAATACTGGCAAAACAAAGGTAATTGTTTTCAATAGAAAAGATGAAAACGAAATATGTCAACTGAAGTTTCGTAGCGAGATAATTGAGCAAGTGGATAAGTTTGCGTACCTTGGCAGAATGTTTGCAAATGATGGGCGAATAGATAGTGACATTGAAA
Organism: Phrixothrix hirtus; assembly: GCA_024586415.1. Lineage (NCBI taxonomy): Eukaryota > Metazoa > Arthropoda > Insecta > Coleoptera > Phengodidae > Phrixothrix > Phrixothrix hirtus. The sequence continues at coordinate 5,642 of JAHWXV010468706.1, read as the reverse complement.
GCAGAGTGAATGCAGGCAGGAGAATAATTGGCAGCATGTGGTGAGTAACCAGGAGTGAACAGTTAAGTATGGAAGCAAAGAAGGCTGTGTACAATAGTGTATTTTTTCCAACTGTTTTATATGGCAGTGAGACTTGGGTATGTCCGAAGAAGCATATGAGTAAAATAAAAGCCGTAAGTATGAAGTACCTAAGAGCTGCATGTGGCAATACTAGACCTGACAGAGTAAGGAATGAATGGGTGATGGATACGTGCCAGATGAGGGAGATACTGCCTGAACTGTACAAAAGAAGTGCGTTAAGATGGTTTGGACATGAGGAACGAATGAGTAACGAACACCTAGCAAAACGAATATATGAGACAGGTATGAATGTAAAACTAGGTAGGGGTAGACTGAGGAAGAGGTAGTTGAATACGATTGAAGAAACTGTAAAAGGAAAGAGAATAAAAAGCGCAAAGAATATGATAGCTTGACAGAAACGTTGTATGAATTTAATAAAAGCAAAAGAAATGTGTAAGGACAGAAAGGAATGGAGAGAAATAGTGAATGGGTGATAGCAGTGATAGTAGGATTGGTAAGTAGTAGTGGGCTGGTGTGGATACTGTAGAGTGCTGGGAGTTGTGTGAAGGGCGGCGGTAGTGGGTGGGTTGGTGTATGAGAGCAAGCTGTGGTTGTGAAGGTGGAGGCTTGTTATTGGGTTTTGCCTACCCCACTAAGGGAATGGCTTGATTGGTAGTAGTAGTAGTGGTAGTTAAATTGTTTAATTTTCATTAAAGTTTTCGAAGTATAAAGTATTGCAGAAGTTTATTGCTTGGGATTTGTCGCCAGTATTTGAAATGCTTACTCTGGTCTAGTTGTTGTGATGTTTTACTAGGCATTGATACATTTTTGTAAATTTTATTTTGGTGTGATTTTTATTCCGTTTTTTCCTATTTCACGTAGTGTAATAAAGGTTTCGATACAAAATGTTGTATATATAAATTTATTTAATTGGTTCTTTAACTTATATGATTTTTGAAGTGCTACATTCGTAGCGCCTTTGCATTTTCGATATTTTAGAAGGATTACAGAAAAAGGAAACTGTGGTTTTATCAGTAAGTATGTGCTTTCGCTTGTAATCTACGAAGGCTCCTAAGTGTAAGAGTAGGTCGGTTCCTATTAAACCAGCATAATTTTCGTTTAGAATTGAATCACTCATAAACATGTGTTCCGTGTTCATAGTGGTGCCTGGTTATATCACGAGATGTTTCTATTTCGAAATATTGTTCAAAAATTAAGTTTGGGAAATATTTAAGAAAAATCCCATAGATATGGTTGTTTTAGAACTGCCGGAGCCTATTATTAATTTGTCTTCAGTGGAAGGGATTGAAATGTAGCGCAAGGTTCTTAGTTTATTATAATAATAAGTAATTAAAATATGACGCCTTTACTAGTTGAATTACCTAATAAATCGAAGCTGAAATGGTTTGTTAACTAAACAAGTAAACTTAATGTAACTGTTATCTATTACAAGATTTCTATTTAATATGCTTACACTAAAGATTAATTATTTATAGGTGCATTCAATATTCAAGAATTATATCTTGTACCTAGTTAAACGTAATTGAAACTAATGCAATAAGAATTATTTTAGTTATTCATTCTATACAACAAAAGAAGGGCATTGGTGTTATATCCTGAAAAAGTTAATCTATTTTGATAAACAAATAAGAAAAGAAAACAGAACTCGCAATTATTTGCAACGATAATAACTTTATAAAAAAATTGTTCTAATAAAAGCTGTAATAAACTACACAAGATATAATTTGGAATTACTTATAAATATACAAGATCTGTTATTATTACATAGCTGATCCAAACTAGTAATTTTAACCGAACACCTTATATATTTTAATGCTTGGATTTTCCGCTTAAATAGAATTTGACTCTGTAAACCACAAGTCGCTATATTGTCTCTTTGGAGAGTTATAAGGGGATAGAAAAAAAACAAAGCTTATATACTCTATGACATAGAAATTGCAACACCAAGAAAGATTAGAAATTTCTTAATCAAAGTTGGTAGATCTGTTAGGCTGACATAAAGTAATAATTGATTAACTTTTGAGATCAAGGGCTATTGCAATTTGTTATTCTTTTTCATTGTTAATTAACATTATTTTGGTTGTTGTTCTTTTGTTAAGGTGTTTTGTTTGTTTGATCATGCATAGAGTACGGCAAAGATGATATTATCGCCAATAAGCGAATTTAACGTAGGTCGAATTATTGGTTAGCGTGAAGCTGGTTTTTCATTTGGGGAAATTGCTAACCGTGTAAATAGAAATCGGTCTACTGCAATGCGAGTGTATTACGCATTGTTTGAAGATGACCAGGATCATCACAAAAGATGAACCGGGGCTTCAAGAAGAACGAATGAGCGGCAAGATCGGCAGTTAAGACAACTGGTATTTAGAGAACAATTTTCCTCTACTCGGGCAGTTGGTAACCAATAATTTGGTGAATAATATCGCTTTGTAATCCTTAGACAGTTTATCGCCGCATCCGAAGTTTTGGATTAACATCATATCGTTCGCAATTTGTGCTTCCTTTGACTGCAGAACATTATCAGCAATGGTTACTATTGTGTAATGAACAATCTCAGTGGAATCTTGAATAACGTCGTGTTGTCTTTAGTGACGAATCTATTTTATGTTTAGGAATGCACGACGGGGTGAACGACGGAATCCTCGATTTACAGTTGAGAGGCACGTTCTGTGAGTGTTGTAGTATGAGGTAGAATTACTTATGGTAGCAAGTGTCTCTTAGCGTTAATTCTAGGCGATATGACATCACAACTGTATATTGAGGAGATTATTAGAACATATCTTCTGCCATACTTACAAGAGCTCGAAGATCCATTATTCTAGTAAGATAATACTCCTCAACATGTAGCAAGGTTTTCCTGGAACTTCTTTTAGCAGGCCCAGATTCATCTTTTGCGCTGGCCTACAAGATATCCATATCTTTCTCTCATTGAACGTGTATGGAACATAATGGGTAGAAGGTTGCGAAATTTTCAGCGTTGTCCATTAACTTTGGAGGTCTTGAGACCGGAGGTGCAACTTGCTAGGAAGGTAATACCTCAAGACGAAATAAACCACCTTATTCAATCAATTCCTCGACGTGTAAATGAATGTGCAAATCAGAGAGGTCGCTACACACATTATTAACAATTATTACAAAATGTTGTTTAACTCATAAAGATTTTTCTCCCAAATTTTAACATTTGTTACTGTAACATGGGTGAATATTTCTAGCAAATCTCATCTGGAAATTCCTACCCTTTCTTGGTGTTGCAATTTCTACGTCACTGAGTATATGATAAAATTTGTCATAAGAAGCACAGGAACATCATATTGTAGTCACTTAGCTAAAAACATCATTTATATTATTATTTAAACGATTTTACTTTTACAATTTGGCAGTATCCAAGTCTACCATAAAATGCCGATGCGGACTTTCGTCGGGTCTTTTCTGATATTTGGGCGCTTGCAGCCCTAGTTCGATTACTAAGTTATAAATTTTACAAATTAGACCTGGATTATTTTTATCTTTTGATGACTATTGAATGGGCTAATGTGGCGACTTGTAATTTTTGCAATTAGAATTGTATTTGGATAGAGAATTCAAAAATTTTGAAATATACAAGGCCTTTAATTTAAAAACTTGCTCTGTAGTTTTTAATTTCATCAAGTTTTTGTACAACAATTACTAGTGGGAATAATTAGGGGTTATGTTATTTTTTAAACCCTCCCTATTTATAGTGTCACATGTGTTTTCGATAAATGTTTCACCTAAAATCTACAAAACTCAAAGTCAGTGCAGACATTCCAAATATTTCGGATGGGTGTGGTATTTTTAGCTAGCTGCTTTATAGCTGATATAAAGAAGTTAAATAAAAATTTATATGTAACGATACGGAATGGCTGTACACATCTTCTTAAGGTAACAGCGCAATAAGCATGGAGCTTGAAGTTCCACGACCAGTTAGGGAACTGACCAGGAAGATTAGTTTCTGTGTAGATTCTATGAGTTGATATAGTTAGACAGTAAATGTTTTATAATCGATAGAGCACTGTTCGACAAGATTATGGACAGTTGTGTATATCTCGAAACACAGAAAGTTAGAATTACGTTTCTTGGCACACAAATACATTAATAACTACGAGATAAATCTTACTCAACAACGCCACAGAAATCAGATAATACCTAATCACTTTATTTTTATAGAAAAGTATTTTATCTATTGCTAGAATTAAATTTGATATAAAATCAAGTATAAATGAAGAAAGACAGGATAATTGAATGTTGATGTAATTAATTTAAAACACATTAGAATATACTAGCAAGCAGTTTGGCAATACTCTAGATAATTATAAAACTATTAACGCAAACGAAAAGGTTTATTTAAATTTAAACAACGGTACTATCTTATAATTCTGAACAAGTGTACAAATATTGGTTACAATAGTTATAAACAAGCCGAATAGCGTAATAAAATCAATTTAAATTTACGTAAATTGGAATTACTCTTACATGTACGATTTCCAATAATTTCGCTCCTTATTGTAAAGTAAAATTTTTTAGTGAAAATTTACTTCTGAAAAGTTAGAGATCTTTAGTTTCAAATTTAAATAACAGTAAATTACTGAACCATATAAAAACGAAAAAAGGGGGTCAATTGTACTTTAAATACTTAAGTGTTCAGGTTGTGTGTCGACAAATTCTTTGTTCGTATCGACGAAAAATATTGATCAAGAAGAGGAACGATCCCTAGATTAACAGGCCGCCCTTATCGCATCCTCAAAACGGAGTTAAGTAAATCAAATCAACAGTATTGAAATACTAAGGACTACTAAACTCATGCAAGCACGAATTTCAAACGATTAAGCTTAAGTTATGAAGGTAATACTTCATAGGTTTCTCTCCCTTTCCAATATAGAATTCTGTTAATGATAGCTAGAGAAGTTCTTTGATTATATTTTAAAATCACAAATGAGTACACACCATGGTTTCAATCTATTCTAAATCATTAGTACAGAGCACCGAAACGATCTTTACAAATATTATTCCAGTTTCCTATTTATAAATATCATATATGGAGAGTTCATACATAATATACTGAAAATTCTATCTAATTGACTTGGAATCGAAGTTATGAAAGAATATTTAAATACAAAGGTGTCTAAAAAATTTGTATAAGCACAAATTTAAACAGTTTTACAAAAGAGTGAATATATGATCGTACATCAGACACTTCTATCACATTAAGGTATAATCCACAGGTAGTATTATGAATAGCTTTGATTCTATGTACAAAACGCCAAAGTGATATGTCCTGATATTCTGTATTGATGATTTCCAAATGAATTGAACCTTGTATAGAAAATAGATTGGGGCCTCAAATAATTAAGAAAATTAATAAATCTAAATTTCTTAATAAAAATGACTGGAGTTAAGCTCGGTACATCAAAGGCTAATCTGCTATCTATTTCGTCTTTATTGCAACTCATTAGCCAGGTGCAACCCTCCAATGTACCAAGCAAAGAACCAGTGAAGATGTATATATATATATATATATATATATATATATATATATATATGTT
>JAHWXV010468667.1:0-13928 GCA_024586415.1 Phrixothrix hirtus | reverse complement strand
TATCTCTTCAAATGAGCGAAATAGAGTCGTTCGCAATTATTGATTGTAATTTCGTTATTAATAACCCGATAGCATTATAATTTGTTAAAACTATATAATACTGTCTAATCAATTATATATCCAAGTACAAGCCGCTGGGTTTTGTTAAATTAATTTTTAAAGTTCGACATTCTTAAAAGTATCAATGAAAAACATATTTTTTAGAACATATTTTATATTTCCAGCGAATGCAATTTTGGAAAATTTTGAAATTCAGCATAATTATACAAAACTTAACTGTTATCAAAATAAACTTAGTTTTATCTAATTAGGTTGATTAATTTCTGAAAGTGAACCGCCAATACTTATTATTTTAATAGTAATGTAGTAGTTGTACCCGTGTTATCTCAAGGTCTTATGCTTCACGAACGTTCAACGAATCAAAGCAGAAATATTTGACTATAGAAAAGGAATTATGGGTAATAATTTGGGCAACCAAGTACTTTCGACCTTATTTCTATGGAAGACACTTCAAAATTATAACGGAACGCAAATCACTTCAATGGCTTAATGCTTCGAAAGAACAAATTCTAAATTAGCAATATGATTACTAAAATTAGAGGAATTTGATTATATAGTTTAATAACCTACGATTATTATCATTTGTATTCAATGCCTGTAAAAAATAATAATAACGGATTGCACCATGTAATACTACCCCATAGCAAATATCTTTTGTATTCGAATCAAAATTATATTTCTATAAATAAGAAATATAAACAATAAGGAATAACAATTTTATTTGTAACGTCGAAGAATAAATTAATCTTGAAAATGTAGTATGCGAAGTTCAGTTAATTACGTTTTCTAAAATTATAATTTTCGAAATAAAATATTTCAATTTAAATGTTTACAAAATACAGAAATTTAAGCAACAATTTATGGATAGTAATTGTACCCAATGAAATAATTACTAATTTCAAAAGCAAAAATGGAAATGAAACAATTCCATTTAAAGGAACCTACACAGTTTAATTACTCCCAAATTATCAATTACCAACTACCAATAAAAAAAACAATTTAAATTTCGCTCAGAATTATCGAAAAAGTACTAATTAAAAATTTAATAAGGATTGTAGTTTTGGCTAGAGAAACGATGCATACAAAAATACTTTAAAAAGACATTATTAAATGATTAGGTTGCAAAGAATTTAGAAACATGCTATTATTTCACTAGTCAAAAGCATACTGCTCTCGCATCCTTAATCGATGATCGCGTACGGCTATCTCAATACAGATACGTATTTAAATCAGAGTCGCCCTTAAAAATATCTACACAATCCAATGCTATAGTTTGCTGAAAAGGTAATTAATTATTAAACAATTGCAATTTATGTGTCTTATACATTAGTATTAAAATAATGAATGTAAATTATATACATTATGCTTCACAATGCATAGATTGATTGTAATTTCTCTGGAATATAAATTATTAAATTATTATTGATTATTAAATCAAAATCGTTATATTAAATAGCAAAAATGTTAGTAATGATAATAAAATAAACAATGGATCGTTTCAACGTTACAAACTGTATCACATTCTATATACATAATAAATACGTTTAAATAATGTTCGTTTGTATAATTTAAGCACCCCGGCACGATTATTAATAATTTTCAAATGGTAAGTGACAGTTTCATACATTTCTTTAGCATTTGATTGTTTTTCAAAGTGGTCATAGCCAACCAAGAGCAAAATGGTATATTCAATATATATTCAATAACTCAACGTTAAATCCGCAGCAAAATCGCCATATAAAAATATTAAATTGGCAATGTTTCGAAAACTAAACATTTTCGGAATAGACAGCCTTACATTTTTATTGCTAAATAAGATAAAATTATAACATTTGGGGGTTTGTATTTGAAAAAATTAATTTTTGACAGTTTTTTCTATTTCATTTTTAATCTTATTTTTTAAACACCTTGTATTGATAGTTATCAAAATACCATAAAAGATTTATTACAGTAAGTCCTTTTCAACAAGGAATCCAACACGAATTAAATAATAAGGGCTTCATTATCGCAAAAATTGATAATTCTTTTTGACGTGAAAACTTGAATATGCCAAAAACGCTTAGACTTATGTATAGGACATGATACACGAAATCTCCCTAGAATCTTGGGCAGAATTCAAAAATAAAAAATATATAGGGTGCTCTATTTAAAATAAGCAAGTTGAAACATACTTCCGGTATAACCGGAAGTGTCACCATTCTGAAAATATTTTAGCCGGGTTGCCCCCATCGACATTAGTACACTGACGAATTTTTAAAATTTTAAAATGTATAGATTTCTTTATATAGATCGATGCAGTTCCCAGTGGGATACCCTGTACATCTTGTGAAACAATAACGTATTTAATATTAACAATTAAAATTTACCACATAATAACGTGGTACTACACCATAGTGCTATTTGACTACTGTCGGATTACAAAGTTTCCCTCATTTTGGAAATTTATAACACCAAAACAGTTTTACATTACATTAAATAAACTGTCATTAAAAAGTAATTTATTTAATTAAAATCCCTTGAATACATTTTGAAATATCCTTTAAAACGAGAGGTCAGGATTTTTTATTCGGATACTAAGTTTATTTTATAGCGGAATTATCACATTCTTGAGATTCTACGGTATAATTAAAAGTTTAAACATATGTACTTAGCGCTGTATACATAAAAAGTAAATTAACAGGAAAATCTATTTTATTTACAATTTATTTAATAACACTGGTAAGTTCCAATATCTATCTTATTTTATAAAGAAAGTTAAATTATAAATAAATATGTCGACACATTTTTATGCAAATTTTTCTTATCGAAATACCTTTCAACTGAACTTAATTTAAACACAAAACACGAAATTATGCAGATATTCAATTAATTATTTTTGAAATGGTTATTTTACATAAACGATTCAAAGCATTTAGATGTCGAGCACTCTCCTGAAATTATCGGAAGGCAGGTGGTTGTACGTAATTTAGTCCAGGTGGCTATTACTGGTTTTTGATTGGTTCGAAGACACGAGCCTCACACTAAATATCGACATTAATTGTAAATTAACGGTCATTTTGTCATTCCAATTTATACATCATTAGATTTTGTAAAATGTAGTTTGATATCATACAAATACTTTCGAAAAACTTATTTCAAGGTTTTATTATGAAATTTTTTCACTCCTAAAAATAATAGATAATTCTTTTACCTATATGTACCTACATAAAACGTAGATAAACAGGAAGCAACCGAGTTTCCCAGTAGTTGGCCAGTAAACATTTTTATATAGAGGTTTTTATTCTTAATTACATTGGCACAATGTTTATGAAGTCACGATGATGTAGCAAAAATAATGCCTTATAAAATTAATAACTTTTTCAATAAACGTAAACCATTTTAAAACTGTCTTAGCTAAAAAGGGCTTTTGTAGATTATTTTAAAAATACAAGTAAGAATGACTCTCTTTTTCTTAAATTTAATCAAACCACCTTTCACACTTTGAGTAATTTTCCCTAATTTATCTGAAAAGGTTTAATTGGATACAGTGAACACCTTTCGTTTTTGAATTTATTATACTAATTGAAGTAGTTATTATAAAATGTCATAGATTAATACTAAACAATTGTACTACATAATAGAACTTTTGATACTAGAAAAATAAGAGCAATTAGTTATTTATAGACGCTTAAATTATCCAAAAGTATAAAAGTTCTAGTAATTTTTAAAACGCTTTATTTAAAATGATCATTTTAAGGTTATGCCTTCTACGTTAATAATGTTTTCTGAGACGGATAAAATGATAAAATCTTGGTATTAAAATGAACATAGTTACTAAAAATATTAATAAAACATTATTTACATTTGTCTTTAAATCTATCGCAAATACAATATATTTGCAGTCCTCAAAATTAAGCTACCGTTAAGTCGGTTAAAATGAAATTTGTTAACATAATTTACAATTAATAAACACATTAAAGGTGGTAAGAAACTCTTTTAATATTTTCTTCGTTAATTTTGCGGTTGCTTCTAAATTACTTTATAATATATATTCATATACCACTTGTAATATTGCTACTGGAAAATAGGCATTTAGATAGCCAAATATTTACTAAGGATTGAGAGAGAACATTTACCGACCACGATGGAGTACTAAAATAACCGTTGCAGTTGTAATTATATATTGTTATTGACGAAGAGAAATATTTATACGTTTTCAGGTACTTATAAAAGTTGCAGTTGAGTATTTTTATATAGTAAACAGAACGAATTTATAAATGAAATAAAAATATATTCATTTTAAATCATTGAGTTTATGCATAAAATATTAATTAAAATGATACATAAATTATAGTATTGACAAGAATTCAATAAAATAAAATAAAATTAGGTTAGGAATATATATAGATACATTTTTATAAATTCTTGAAAGCAGTTTTACTACATACAATTGCTTTAAAATAATTTTTATATGTAGTGACAAAATAGAAATATTTCTCTGCGACAGAGACGATATACGGTTACAAGTGTAATAGTTATTTCACTATTTCACCGGTGAACGGTAAATGTTCTCTGTTTATCTGTAGCAAATTTATATTCTTTAGCACTTTTTACGAAGCTGGTGTAATAAGTCAAATAAAAATGTAAGAAATGGCGCCACCAAAATAAAAACAACGTTATTTTGTTAAAATACATTCCGCCAGTTGGCATGATACCAATTTTCAAGAACATCGGGGGGTTAATTGGAATTTGACAGCATTTAAAGTAAACAACTTGTATTACTTTCGCTAGAATGGAAAATAACAGGAACAAAACAAAACTTTTACAAATATTACCCGAACTGCGCTCCAGCAATTAAAATGGCTCACAAGTTGTGGTTATGCGAGTGTTCGCGATTCTAAGTAATCTGACAGGCCAAAAGATGCCCATACACTAGAATTGATAATAAAAGTGTGTGATATTGTGTTGGAAGATCATCGAGTAAAGGTGTGGGAGATTATAGAGGGTTTAAGCTTACCGATTGGTCTATTGATTTCAAGTTTACTCGATGATTTGGTTATGAAAAAGCTTTCGGTAGGAGGGTGCCGCATTGGGAGCAAAAATTTAACCGTTCAACGACTTCAGAGCAATGTTTCAAATGATTTAAGCGTAATACATCAGAATGTTTGCGTCAATGTCTTATTGTTGATTAGAGTTAGATCCCCTACTATACTCCAGAAACCAAAAGTCAATCGAAACAATGACTAGAAGCTCGTTCAAATACACCGAAGAAGGCAAAAGTGGTGTTCTCGGTTGGTAAAGTGATGTCAACCGTTTTTGAGATCTTTGTGGAATAATTTTCATTAACTACCTTTAAAAAGGTAGAATAATAAGAATTTGTTTCATAAAGTGTTCATTAATTCAAATATAAAATTTTCTCACAAATTACATAAACGTAAAAGATAAATTTTGCCCTAATTTGTTAAACAGCAGCAAGTGACCAAAACTTGAAACTGAGAAAAACCGATTTAACCTTACTGAGCCAGCCGCATACCCCTGTTGTTTAAACCAGTGAAGTTTTTGTTGAAACTACATTAAAATAAGCATATAAATTTATTTTTATATAATAGTCACTTACATTTAGCATTACTTTATTAAAAATTTACTTACTGCTTTTTATCGAAACATGCTAACTAATAACTACGATAACACTTATGTAGTATGTTACAGGAAACAAAGAAATAGTAGGACCAATAAATACAAGAAATGCTCAACAGTTATTTATTATAAATGATATAATATTCTACTGATAAAATACTAGCTAATAGTCCATAACTCGATAAAAATTACAAAAATTGAAATTTATAATAACAAAATATGAGTAAAATCTCAAATTAAGTATAAAATTAAAATTTACTACGTTCTTAAAATAAAAGTAATTCACAAAATAATAATAATAATAAATAATGTGTAATACCCTTAAAATACTGTGTGTAATAAAAATTATGACAATACTGTCAAAATTATATGACAAAAATATGTGACACTTTTCTCAAAACAATAATGTTAATTTTGAAAAATCTGATGTGAGACAACACACGACTTCCTCTTACGTGTATTGATATTCAAATAATGTTCAAAAATGATTGAAATTTTATTAATGCTTATTTTGGGAACGATAATTGTAACGGTCACCATTCCAAGTTATTGGACATGTAAAACGCTGCTTAACTTCAGAGATTTTCTCTAATAACTCCTTTCAACGGATCTTTATGGAGTAACCGTTAAATACACGTCAAATAGTATCAAATACATAAGAACCGTGACAAGTTTTAAAACATCTAGTGTGAGACACTACATGACTTTCTCTTACGCACATAGATATCCCAATAGTGTCCACAAATGATTAAACTATTGCTTACATTTATTTTCGAAACGATAATTGTAACGGTCACCCATCCAAGTTACTGGATAGGCTACTTAATTTCGGAAAATTTCTCTGATAACTTGTTTCAAAGCATGTTTTCAGAAGAACTGTTAAGCTCGCGTAAAGGGGTGGTAAATATGTAATAATCGTAGTACATTTTAAAAATAATGTTATAGCTGTTTTCGAGAAAATCGCAAAAAATTTTAAAAAACGTAAGAATAAAGTGGCACTTCCGGTCATTAAATTTTAACTAAATTCTTAACGTCTCATGCGCAGAATATAAAAAATTTCAGCTAGAACTTTTAGTTTCATAGTTAATTTATTCATAGTTAATGGTAAGGGTACTTCCGGTTACTCCTTTAACAGACATTTTTCTGAGTAATTGTCTTAATTATATGAAATAGCATTAAATGTCTAAGAAATACAATGAATTTTTAAGAAATAGTTACAGCCTATTACGAGGAAATCGCGAAAAACCAAAATATGATAAGAGCAAAGTGGCACTACCGGTTATTGAATATTAGTGAAATTGATGCGGTCGCGTGCGAAGTTGGATACAAATTCAAATATAAATTTTATTTATGTACGACTTTTCACACCCAGACATACGCACGCACGCCCGCCCGCCTGCACGCCCGCCCGCCTGCACGTCCGCACGCACGTACGCACGCACGCAACTACGCACGTACGCAATCACGCATGCACACCCACACACACACATCACGTTTCTTACAAAAAGCCACTTATTTAAACTCTCCCATGTTTGAGCTCATACATTAGATATTTAGATTTACTTAAAATAGCTACGAACCGAAATTTGAGGTCATATTTGCGTTTGTCGGGAAAATCAAAAATTTAGTTAAAATCTAATAACCGGAAGAACCACATTATTTCTATCATTTTTCCGAATTTTTTATTTTCACAATTTTGTTGAAATCGGCCTTAACGAGTTTTCCTTATTTCTTAGCTACTTAATGTAGTTTTATGTTAACCAAGGCGTTTCCCTAATAAATTTTTGAAAATCGAGTAGCTGGTAACTTGGAATATTACTTGTGAATAACATATCAAAAATAAATTATTTTATGAAAATCAAAAACTTTATTTCAGTTTTCTATTTTCCGTATATGACACGGCACAGATTTAATTAAACTTGAATTATCAGAAGTGCAACTTTATTCTTGCAATTTTTCAGTTTTTTGCGATCTTTTAGAAAACGTCTTGAACAATTTTTTTAAAACTTGCTTCGGTTCTTATGTCTTTGATATGTTATTACAGAAAATCTATCTAGTTAAGCAGCGTTTTGCGTGTCCAGTAACTTGGATGGGTGCCCGTTACAATCATCGTTCCCAAAATAAACATAAATAGAATTTTAATCATTAGTAGACATTTGCATATTTATATACATCTAGAAGAGAAAGTCGTGTTTGTCTCACACCCGATTTTTACTTATGTCTTTACTATCTCCTCGGATGATTTTATAATAAAGACTTTTCAAAATTAAAAATTCTACAGGGTAGAACTAAGTTTTTCCACTTTCGGGACTAAAACGCCACTTTTAGTTACTTGTTTCCATGACTAAAGTATCACTTTTAACCTTAAAGGAATAAAATTTTACTTTAGTCCCAAAGGAGATATGTAAATTTAATCCCACTCACCACGGCAACAACAATATTAACCAATCAAAATTACATGTTTCTGAAAGCGTTTCTATAGCGCTTCGTAAATTAAATTCAAATAGCATTTGCCGTGAAGCATACTTTAATAAATCGAATGATGTGTCAATTCCAAAGTTTTACTTTCTTCGACCTTTTTGATTTCAAATTTTTTGAAAGTTCAAAAAATAACGGGACTAAAAGTGCTTTTTAATCCGTCGAGAGATTAAAGGAAACACTTTAGTCCCTTGGTATATAATACACTATTATTTATCGACTAATTACAACTTATTAATTTCTGATAGAATGAAAAATTATGTACCTTAAATGCCGCATTTTAACAACTAGAATTATCAAGGGTACACGACATTCTAGCTTTTAAATTGACGGTCATGTAACCGCATGGTCCTATATTCAAATCCTATTTAGGGACAATCTACGTTTTTTTAATTATTAAATTAATTTCTTTTAAATTCGAATATTGTATTATCGATCAATTTTAGTTGTTGAAATGCGATATTTGGGGTATGAATAAATGTGCTAAAGTGCTAGATCATTTTGTTTGGGGCTTACGGCATATTTTATTTTATGTAAGTACATATGTATGTTATATTTATGTATTTTGTCTGCTTTCAGTTTACAAAATATCAATAAGCCTAAAATTTCAATATGATTATAGATTATATTCTGAAATTAGGTAGTTTACTGAAAAGGACCACGGTGCTTACGTGAACATAATGGTAATGTTTTCTTTTTAAGCCTAATGTTGTTTTATTATAACAAATTGCAGAGACTGTATAACACACTTCATATAGTAGGAATATTAGTGGGGAAAAAAGACACTTAATGGAATATCTTTATCGCTTAAGGTCCGATTAATAATCGAAATTGCTAAAGGTGTAAAAAGGAGGAAGAGGATTGCCGCGAAATTTAGAATCTCTCCAAATACTGTATTTCTGTAACTCGATTTTTTCTCATTGTGAAATACACGATCAACTTTAGCAAGTGCTACTGTGTATAGGCAGGAACGTAACTACAGCTGGATCAGGGTATATTGTTGCACATTGATGAATGATGAATTGATTTTTGCCAAGTAATATCATCATGGTGAAAGTAAAATGAAGATACTCATGAAATTTATAACCTAAAAATTTTACTTTTGTAAATATTTTAACCCTTTAACGCCCAGTTAAAAATTCCATATTTTGACATCACAGATTGCCTTTTTAGCACATTCTGAGAAAATATTACTGAATACATTTTCAAAATTTTTCACTGTTTCGGCTGTATATGGTGGTTAATATTTCGACAAAAGGATGGCTGGGGTCCACACCAACCCTTAAAGTTCTTGGTTGACATGTTGACCATTTAGAAAAATCTACATTATAAAATCAAAAAAATTAACTATATAAAGTATATGAAGATCGTAAATGTAGCATAAAATGAATATAAACATAAAAAAGAAAAACTATATAGAATGTTAAAACATTAACTGTATATTACACTAAAAACACCAATTTTATTCAGATTAAGATTAATAATATAAAATATGAATCATCTACTTTTATATCAAAGAAAAAAATTCTTATAAATTACATTCCTAAGAATATCTCAATTTCAGTACGTACCATTTTATCACATAATATACAATATTTCCTTAGTCAAACGTCAAACGTATAAATAAAATCAATTTTGATTAACCTAAAGCTTCGTTTTAAAGGAAACATATTGATTTTAAAGTTTTTGTTAATAATAATTACAAATAATAACGCCTTTAAAAGTTATGTGTTGAAGGAAATTTCAGGTTATGTTAAAAAGAATTGTACAAAACTTTAAATTTTAGTGAATTAGCATAAATTTATTACAACTTAGTATTAATACCAAGCCTCTAGTGTATTTTAAATACAACAACTTACCTAATTATTGCACTAATTTAACAAAAAAATTCTGGAATGCACAAGTCAACCATTAACTCGTTAAAATGCAACCACTAGGTGTGCGCTGGTCGAAATTTCGACCACCTATTATATAGTGACTGCAAATTATGTATTTGTGGACCAATTTTTGCTTCTGAACGTTAAGGCAGGTGAAGTTAACGCAAGTGATTGATTTTTGAGTTCAATAATACATCACAACGTTCAGAAACACAGGTGGTCTATAATTCAACCACTACGCGTTAAAGGGTTAAATTGAAATATACATATGCACGAGTATGCATGTACAACATACATTATTAACCTACATAAATTATACACGTTTATTATAAACAAAGTACAAAACAAAAGACTTGGAATAATAGTAGGGTCAATAAAATGATAAGAATTCAAACGGCGCTAAATACAATAAACCTACCTTTGACGTTACCAAATAAACATGAGAATACAATGGCAACCATGTTGAGGCTGTCAGCGCTTGCTGCTTTTTGGAGAACTTTAAGTAATTATGTTGTAATAAATATGCACTATCATGTACATTACATATTTATGAAACTTAGTTAAAGTAAAATTTAATTTAAAATTATTTAAGAAGTTATTTTCTAAAGCGATAAATATATTAAAACAAAGAATTATTTAAACGCACCTCGTATAATATATAAAATTAATCCATTTTAAAAACGCATAGTAAAAATTCGTGATATTAGAAGATCTCTATTTTATTTTTACAGACGATGAGATCAGCATTGTAGGTTTAATAAATAGTTAAGCTTTAAAAACACACACTTCAGGGTGATTTGAATGTCACAGACTTGTGGGTAAATTACAGAAGCAAGCACACAAATATGTAATGTATATCGTAGGTGTGAGAACTTTGTAAAGTAATCGATGCGATTATAGCAAAAAAGTCATGCTGGAAAAACTGACGTCAACTCACACTAGGTCATTCGGAAGTGCTGTGTGTCTTTATTTTAGCCCACCAAAACTGTCCATGTTGAAATTTTAAGAAATCCACAAAGCCTGAACGCTGAGATGGAATTTCCAAAGTATTTGGGATAAATAAGTCAACAGGAATTAGACAGCATTATTTTCCTTTGATATCCACACGTTGGGTCATTAATTTAATTTGGACAATAAGGGGACGCCTTCCCCTTCTAACAGGCAAATAAGAATTACTTCGACTGTAAGTGATATCTAAATTATTTCACCGCTAAAACAAGGGTGTTATGCGATTTTCACATATGTACAAGTAATTGTTAACAAAATTTAATTTTTGATTAACGTTAACATAATCAATGGTCTTTGATTTTACGAACAGTTTGTAATATGAAATCAAAAAAATTATACATAAGATATACGTATATAATTTATTTGTACGAAAAAAAATGAATTTAAGGATTTTTACCATCAAATGTTTCTTGTGTATTAGAAATTTAAACACAATTTTAATTTGTTAACATTTTGTTGTATTAATTAACCAAACTATTAGGTTGTCCAATTAATTTTTTTAACGGGACAATCGCATACGGGTACCCACTAAACGTATGTTTTCTTTTGTATATAAAATATTTGTGCACTTTAGTGTCCTTAACGGAAATAGGGTTCGTTTTTAAAAATAGTCTTAAACCCTCTCGTCTGGCCTGTTGAGGTCTTCCGATTTTGCTTCATTAATAAATACGAACTTCGGCTGCGTTGACTAATGTCTATATTCTTGTTGATTTTAAGAAATATTTGATTTATCATTGATTTTTAATCAGACTTGTTGTATGAATGTGATAAAGTGAACAGTTAATTATATAACGTGTTTTGTACCCAATCAGTGTTTTTATTTTAACAACATAAATTTTACCTGCTATTATAATTATATAGTGCGCGTTTAATAAATTTAAGTCTGATCCAGTAATTTATTATTCAAAGAAAAGTTATAAAACATTTCTTTCGCAGTAAATTCTGTTGGCGTAATTAGTAAAAATATACAGGATGGTCAATTCTAATATCTGCCTTTAGATAATTCACCTCCAGCCCATCACACCCTAAACTTTGAGTACGACGTTAAATCGAACTAAAGATTCTTATAAAGGATTCGCATCAATTTTAATATACAGGGCGCATCAAAAGTATCGTAGTATTTTCTTGCAATTATAGTTACAAATAGTTCTGGACCAGTAAATATAATATAAATATAATAAAGTTAGCACTCGACAATATACAGAAGCCGCCACAATTAGTGAGCACTCAAAAACTCAAAATTTTAGCATATCTTCTCTTTCAGTTTTATCCCGTATATGCAGTATTATTAGAGTGTCTGCCTCCACTTCAAAGGTAGGTCTTAATATCTTGACATACAGGGTGTTTCCACGAACATTAGTTGGTTGCAGTATTGACTTGAGATCAGTGGAACCCACCTTTTACCGATTTTGTCTTAGCCTAACAGTGTTCAGCCTCGCAAGTACCGATGAACCACGCCTCGCTCTACTGTAGCTTTGCCGGCCGTGGTTGTACACTCATGATTTTACTTGCCACATGCGTTATTTTCAGTTTAGCCTGTGGCAAGGCTACATTTTGAGTTACATCGACGATATTGCCTACTTTCTAAAAGAAACTTTGTGAATCTTATTCATAGTGTATGGTTCGCAACCATAATTTATTTGATGTTGGTAAGATTTCGTGAATTTTTGAAAAACTTTGAGATAGTTGCATTTTCTGGTTACAACTAAAGTAGTTACTAAAATTTTTAACTTATTTCTATTATAGCATACACCCCTGCTATTTTATTTGAGCTATTTTATAAATCTATTGGTAAAATCCTAATTTTGATACTAACATCTAGATAGTTATTATATCAAACTAAAAAATAGGAGGGCACTCGCTATATTTTGTAGCTAATACGCTTTTATTACTTGAAAGTGATTATTTCTTTTAATTATTCAATAAAACTATCCAAAAGAATGTATAACATTTCTACACTAACACCACCTATTCTATATTGTTTCTAAAAGCGCCGTCTTAAATGTTATCAAAACCAACTAGAAAAAGAAAACAGAAAAATAACATTTATTTAAAGTGTTGTTCATCTACATAGTGGCGCATATTGTATTTATCAATGTGAGTTGGCAAATCTGTCAAAATACATACGTACATTCGCGGTCCTTAGCGTAAAACCTGGTAATCAGTTTACCATGAATTGTTATTCACCTGTGGATACACGAATCGCGATGGTGAAAGCGTTTATTCAAACAGTCTATCACAAACACTGCAATACAACAATAAAGTTTATTATGCAGCTGTTCCACAGCGATACAAAATTTTGGTGTATCAGATAAACTGAATGACAAAAAAATGTACCGTCTAGAAGTAAACATCTTACAAATTTGAAACTTTGGCGAAATCTTATCTTTGATCTGACAAATAAACTATTACAATTTGGTTAAATAACCTTTACTGGTTTGGGGGATTTACTGTATTAATTTGTTTCATGGATATCGGTGTTAGTGAATTTGTTTGACAGGCCTGTGTCAAATTGTAGGTTATCTGATTGATATTTCTTAATTGAATTCGTGTGTTTCTATTTCCATATATCGGTTGTGGTTGATGTGCGGTGGAACCCCCAATTTATTATTATTAATCTCGTAGTTTTAAGGCGAATCTATCAAAACTTCTTTTTATTAACATATTGGTTGCGTTGAGAATACGTAGAAGTTCTCAAGCAGTTACGTAGTGGCTCCCAATTTCGTCTAAAAATTGATTTGCTACTCTTTCGCTCGGTCGCCATTTTAATGAGCATATAAAATTTACGTTACTTGTGCTACATCTTAGGAGCGTATTTATTTAATTTTAGGTTATAAACAGTGTTGGTTTAAATCTTTAAATATGTTTTGGATTAGACATGGAAAATTT
>JAHWXV010468656.1:0-10141 GCA_024586415.1 Phrixothrix hirtus | reverse complement strand
AAGGTGAATATTTTGAAAAACAATAAAACAGTTTGTTCCAAAAAATTTGTTTTCTTTCCTAGTTTTTGTAACTACTTAAAAGGCAACCCTCGTATTTAACGATTACAGGATTTTTTGACTGAATTAACCTTATTACTGGATAATTCACTGTAACTTTGCAATGCTTTATCGATTCTGGCTAATCAGGAAAGACGAAATTTTTGGTTGCTGGGTGTTTAAATAACTTCTACACAGTTGGTGTATGATGGTTTAAATTTTTAATTTAAACCAAAAAATTGAAATTTTGATGTCGGTTCTCACGTTAATTTACTTAGCTTAAGAATGTCGTCGGTAGACTTATTGAAAATTTCCAAACAAATTTAAAATCTACTTTTTTCTAGTGGTCACGCATTACTTTGGACTTTTACATTTTTTTAGCAAATCTACCGTTTTTAATTATTTTATTTGTGTCTAAGAATTTTTATATGTACTATTTTATTTATTCTTAGACATGTTGGTGCGAATTAATATCTTTACTTTAATGATGGCATCAACAGTGTTATTTTTAAACCATTTCAATTTCCCAAAAAAATAATTGGACGCTTTGGCACATTTCATTATTTATTAAGTCAAACCCCAACTTATAGACGAACTACTTTTCAAATAACTACCGCAAAAATCTAAATTTCCCTATATCGTATTTTACCACCATACAGATCATTGTTCTTCTATAGATTCTGAATAATTCTGAATAATAGTTTATGTTGTTTCCCTATAACAGCCCATTGTTTTCGTTTTAGAACTTCAGAAGAGATCTTTTTCTGTAAACTTTTTTAAAACCCGCAAGTGAAAAGAATCGTGTGAAGTGACACGTGAATTTTGGAGGACATTTGGTATTTAAAATACCTCCTTATTAAGTCAAAAGTTTTAAAGTTGGTGCTTTATAACTACGCATTGAAATTCAATCACGTAATTAGGCCTTTGTGCAAAATACCCAACCTTTTTTAATATTTGATAATTTTAAAATTCTTGTTCTGTATTTATAAATAATTTGGAATTAAACGAACTTTAATTGTTATGCAACTTAATTGTAAAATTTGGAAAAATAAATAAAAAACGAAGCATTTTGCATAAAACGCTTTATCTAAAATAACGCTTTCATTTTAAACATTTTAAATATATCATACAGTTTAGATGATATTCCCTGTTGTCGGATTATTTTTCAGTTATGGCAGTTCGCTTAGATAGTTAGATGGTTAGATAGATGTATAGGTTTTTCAGGGCCGTTTTAAGCATATTATGGCGAGCAGAAATTGCAACCGCGCTGGAATGCAACTACGCGGCATATAGTCTGGAAAAGTGATACCCATTCGCTCAGTCCTTTCCAAGAGTTACCATGAGTCGAATAAATTTGAAGTAACAATTCGCAGTTAGTGATCTGAAAGCAGATCTAGATAATAAGGGCTCCAGTCGATCGTATAGATAGGGGGAAGGTAGGCCTCTCTCTACTTATTGTTAACCTACTGATTGCTGAAGGAAATGGTGTTCGTTATTAAAATGAAACAAGTGTCTGTCAGTAATCAAATGTATCTATTTCTATTTCAAAACCCAGTTAGAAACACACATTTGGCATAGTGTCAAAGATGTCATAAATTTAATGCTACAACTGTTCAAAATGACTATTAGTAGGCATAGAGAACTAACTACTTCTGCATACAGCACATTAATCGGTGGGTCTCGAGTACACTCCAGGGCAATAACTTTATATTCAATGAGTCCAGAATAGAGATGCAATCGTTAATTCGATAGCGGTTACTTCGGCTGAACCAATAATATCACATCCAGTGGCACCCACATGTAAAGTTATGCAACTTTCACTCCAATTTTGATGAAACTTTGTCCCTTATAGAGCTATGGAAAATAATCGACACGTTTTTCTTATCTATGGATATGCAGATTTAAGGGTGGAAAATACACTTTATTTATATAGGGCGCGTTGGCGTTAGAAATGCTATTTTATTATTTATTCGGCAGCCTGAAGGGTTTCACCGAGTTTTCGGGGTCACTAACTCAAATTGGACGTGAAAATTCAAGATACAAAATGGCGGATTGAATATGACGCCTATGGTGAGCAGGATGAATTTTTTTAATGTATATTAAAACGATGTCCACGAAAATTATGGTTGTTTAGGTTTTCAGGGTTTTTGAATTTAATGTTTTGGTCAAAAAATTAAAATTTAATCTAATTAATACGATATAGTGTTTCGCTATATCTAAATTATACTTTCTTTAAAGAAATTTATGAAGAAGTTTAAAAACAAGGGATTTTAAGGTACAAACAAATAATGAATTTATTCTTATTTACTAACAAAGCAAAATATATTTTGCAGAAACATTATAACACTGGACACCAACAATATTTGGACCATTATACCTAATATCAAAAACGAACGTGACCTTCACTAGAAAGGTACTTGCGATATATTGCATTTGTTACACTAAATTTAAATTTGTTGACCAAAATATTTAATTCAGAAACCTCAAAATCCTAAAGAATCGTAATTTTCGACGATATAAATTTAATTTACTTGAAATAATTTATCCTATTCATGAGACATGGCCTCTACATTTGATCCAATTCGGGTTAGTGATCCCGACAACGCGATGAAATACCTCAAGTTTTCAAATAAATAACTAGATAGCACTTCTGACGCGAAAGCACCCTATATAAATAAAGGGTGTTTTCCATTCTTAAACGTGCATTTCCGCAGATAAAAAAAATACGGTCAATTTTTTTCCATAGCTCTTTAAGTGGAAAAAGTTTCATGTAAATTGGGGAATGACAGTTTGGTACCTTTACTTGCTAGTATCAATAGTATCAATCATTCTAAGTTGGTCAACTCATGAGGATTATTAAATTATCCCTAGAATAACAGCTAGCTTTATATTGAACGTCTTCGTTAGGACACGCGAAGTAAAATTATCAACTGACTGATTCCCACTCCCGAATATATGGGTATGTCTATCAGTACTTTACTTGTTTATAACATAAGCATACGGTAAATCCTGATTTAATATCTGATAGGGGATAGTAATATTAACAAAATTTATAGACGACTTATAAAAGTTTAATTAATTAGTTGTTTCACACTGCTACGTAAAAGATGGTATAACGTTGAAACTATTTTAACTAGGAAAACGTCCAAAATAACTACCACTGTTGGTAGTCGGTTACTATCATCCAACGAAATATCGACTTCCGGAGGGTCAGCGATATTTTAATTAGCACTACATAAATGTCGACTATCAAAAGAACTGGTTGACCTTGATGGTATACAGAGCGTCATCCTGTAGGACAACTAATGACCGCGTTACGACAACGTAGCTACGCGATGTGGTTTGGCCAGGGCCGCAGCAGTATTTCAAACAATACAGCAGTAAATGCTGAGATAAATCCGCCAAGTTGTTTATAGAAGTGGCGTTAGAAAATATAAGCCACTGAAATCGAAAAAGATTGTGAGAAAATTTCTGGAGACTTTTCTATTAAAACCAAGGTAACGGCTACAAAATAACAAGAAGAAAGGGACTTGACTCGGGCATTAAGTTCGATACCAAAGTGTGTTGACTGACATCGAAGGATAGGCAACACACATAACACCGCACTAGTTGCAGTTAATAAAAGCGATACTATTTTAAAAAGAAAACGCACACAACTAATGCTTGCATCAGTTTGATTATTAAATAATCTATATTCATACTATGAAGACGAATTTTAGGTGCATTTAAAATAAGAACTGTAAATAATCATGTTAGTAGTAATAATGGTAATCCCAATTTTCTCGACATATGATCTGAATGAGAAGCCACCAGAAATTAGGTTCTACAGTAGAAATTCAATACCCGAATCATCAACCAAGCTCTGGAGCAGCATGCTAAAACTGGAATTGTTAAATACAAATAGTTTTGTAATTGCTTCGGGTGATCCGCATTATCAATCGTGCCATCAAATGAAGATCAGTCGATCGTCAAATTGAAATGAACATTACAATTGCAAAGGACAAAGGTCAGTTTATTATACAAAAAATAACCAATCTGAAAATAGTTGGCGAAATCTGATGATGGAAAATTTTTTTGTGATCACACCTCTAAAATGTCAGTCCAGTCAGTTAGCCCGGTCATTCTTGCCGACTTCAAAAATCAAGCAAAAACAAAAAATTTTGATTAAATCTTTGATTTGGCAAGGGATTCGTCAAGATAGAGTTGTTAGTGAGTCTGACAGCCCGAGGAAATCTTAGTATAACATATTTATATCTATTAAACCACATAAAAGTAAAAGATAAGTTTCATTCTGGCCTGATTTAGCAAACCTATGTGATATTTTCGCGGACAATAAGGTGAACTTTCTCCCCAAGCAAAAAGGTCCGCCGCATGTGCCTCAGAGCAGGCCAATAGAAAAATTTTGGACACTTTGCAAGTTACAATATTTTGAAACAGGTATCACATACTTCTTATTAACATGATGAAAGTATATTTACATACTTTAATTGAAATTTATACTCGTTGGTGATCACAGTGTAATGAATTCACCTAATGATTGTAAACTATAAGGCATATCCTAAGCAAAGTTACAATAAATTTTTCTCCGCTAATATTGTCTGAATTATTATCATTCATGTACTACGATAGGGCGAGATTATTGATATAGAAGCGGCGTTCCATTGTCTTTCAAACATTACATCTATGTATGTCCCATGTCGCGCAAGATCTGATACAAAATTATAATTGCGTTTGTCACTCGATTTTTGTACGTGAAAAAAACTGTCTCTTATGGATATTCATGGACATTGTTGAAATTGCTACAGAAAATGTATGAAGACAATGTTGCTGGAATTATTCAAGGTTCACACCTTTCAGGCGATGATGAGGTTGAGGATACAGTTACGAACTTTGTCAAATCATTAACTGGAGAATATTTTTTGAAAAAACACCTTTGCTCTTGTCTGTCGTTGGGAATAATGTTTAGAAAAGAATGGTAACCATGCAGAAAAATATCTTAAACTGTGCCCTAGACTGAAGATGTGCCTCGTAAGTTACCTTTGAAGTATAATAATTGGTTGTTTTACTTTTCTCACTTTTTTTTATAAATTCGGCTTTTAAGTTTAAGGCGGTAATCCTAACTTAACCTTTCGAAAAGGTATAAAAATCTAATTATAAATAATATTTATTATAATAACGTTAAATGTATATATTCTTTAATGAGTTCAATCATTTGATGTAAATGAGTTAGTTTGAAAGTATATAATTTTCATTGTAGTTCAGTGCAGTTCGTGTATTTTTGTGTAAATAAAATTTAAGGCAGAAATTTTCTAGTATATATTTTTACTATTACACCCTTTTGTTTGCATTTTTTCCCAATTGGAATATTTAATAATTTGCCGTCTTAATGTTCTACTTGGTTCAGTCGTACTTGCTTGTCCATAATTAAAGAGTGCATTCTAAAAAGAACATTGCATTTTAAGTATGATTTCAATATTGTCATTAATATTTATTCAACCTTCTCAAAAACGTAATATGCCATATAAATATGGATAATGTTCTTAGTAGGTACAAGATGGTAAAGTTTGGACAGATGTGCATAGGCTTATTTATGAGTCGTCGTATTAATATTTTACCTTGAAAAACACTGTAAGTGGTGTCATAATTGGTTTCCTTTAAAATAGTGATAATGTTACCTGTTTATTTGTAAACGCATTATTTCTAATATTAATAGTTGACACCCTAAATTTAGATAAATTTCTTTAAAAATTGCAAGCAATATATATTTAGCCTAAAATTACTGAGATACAAGATTTGTAAAATTTCCTCTGGCATAAGGAAATTTTATTCAAGTTTAAAAAACTTTTTTCTTTGACTGCGTTTAAACTGTTTAAAGTTTTGTAACATATTTAACGCCGCCAAAATAATTGTTTAGGCTACGTTAACATTTCAAACAATTTTTAATCTTAATTCTTAGGTAATACAACTTTAAAATGGTTGAAGTACTTATTGTGAAGTTTTATTTTGAAATATATCTTTAAATACGTAGAAATTTGTCGGTATAATTTTAAAATCTAGGTCTTATATTGGTAGGTTGCATACATTAAAATATATATTAATAAAATATCGTGAACAAAGAAATAAAATTCCAATTAAATTTTAGGAAGTGAAAAATGTTTTGTGAATTGTATATTTTCGACTATATAAAACTAATTAAAACTTTATTGGATTATTTAAAATATGTCTGATGACATTTCTATCAATTCATGAAATATAAATTTCAATGTTGCCTCAACAGGTTTTGATGTTTATGGAATATAATAAAAATTATTAACATAATACAAGACACTTAATATTTTATTATTATTATCTTTCAAGTATATTTTACAAATGGACTTTTTAACCTACTAACCCAGGAATACTGACGTTTTCCTATTCCTATTATATTTATTTATTTCTATATCATTTGGATACCTACAACGAAGACTGTGGTGACTAATTTTCTGTAAAATTAACAAGGAAGATTAGGCAATCCGGAAATTCAAACCATTCTGAAACTTTCTGTTTAAATAAAGCAGTCCGTCCAAAGCACAAAACCATTTTTCGTTCGTGCTAAATTCCGGTTTGAAAGGGCGAAAGTACCCATTGCAGAAAAATGCACATTTTCTTTTTCAAGGAATAACTTGTGAACTATGAAAGATATTGAAAAAGAGTTAAAACAAAAGTTGTTTGTCCTTTTTGCGCTTATAAAATTTCATATAGAGATATGCCTAAAATCCTCTTTTTCTTAATTACCCCTCCCTCGACTCATAAAATTGAATTTTTGGATGTTTTAAATTTCTGTTTCATATATCATAATCAATTTGTACACTCTATTTTCGTTTTTTATCATAAAAATCATAACAACAGTATTTTATGGATACTTGAAGTATTATTTTATTTCCAAACGATATGATAAATAAGATATTGCAAGATATTGCGGTCTAATTAGAATGAAAGCATATATTTAATCAATTTTGTTTAATTTTATGCAACATTGGCGTTAATTGCTTTTACATGCATACACATATGTTTTACTATGTGGCCATACATTAAAAATTATAATAGAAAACGATAAAATACCCTAGAAATTAGGGATTGTAATTGGTGCAGTAATGATACTCTTTATAGAAATATTTAAAACAGAAATAGTTGCTACGCCATACACAGCGCATAAAAGCAGCCTTTTCACAACTACTACATTTGGATATATGCTTTTCATTCTTAAAATAACAGAATTCCACAGGATTCTGAAATTCTCCGGGATGTGTGTAAATATCAACTTTTAAACCAAGCATATTGGAATAGATTTTTGAAACTAGACGAAGAAACCTGGTTGCGAGTTAGTGATTGTAATTTAATTATTGCATTACGCAAATTCAAATTGACATGTTCTTCTAGTAGAATTACATTATCTGACAATTTTCGCACAAAGTTTTTCCAAATGCGGAATCCAAAAACGTCTAAAGGCTGAATGATGCTCGTTGTCTTTTTTGAAACGGTTCAAAGTTGTCCTTTTTTATCTAGTGGTATGAACTATTCCGACAGTATCCCATCCACGAGTCGAGGAGTAGCATGCTTTTATGAGCTGTATAGGGCAGATACACTTCGCTGAACCAAATTTTAAAATGTTCAGACGTGAGCTTACCTCATTTTGAAGCTTGGATATAAATGCTATCTGGACGGAATAGAGTTGCTTGTACTTTTGGACCAAATGTTCCTGTAGACTCCTCCAAAACTACGTATAGTGGTGATAGAAGACATCTTCCTGAAACAATAGAGGAAATTGATTGTCCCATCGCTTGAACTGTTTTCACTCCTGATTTCGCCAACGTTCACCCAGAACGTATTTCAAGGTTAAAAATGCTCTCGTCAGCATTGTGAATTTCTTTAACCCCGATAGCTGGGATGTTTGACCTTACATTTGAAACGATCAAATCTGCGAGATTTTGTAGTTCGTCAGTATTTTGTAGCATCGATCGTGTTCTGAATATTGTTATCTTCCGAAAAGCAATTCGATGCACTCCCTTGAATTTCCATATCCAACTTTTGCGTGCCTTGAATACGGGTAGATTGACTTGGTCTTTCGCCTTCAAGGCCCATAATCTCAAGTTCATATCATAGTTCTTCTCTCAGAAGATTTCCAAATTTTTGTAAAACATATGTTGTAATAAATTGGAATTTATCAGATTTTGCACTACCTCTACACTCGATTTCAATCTGTATAACTTGCATACTATTGAAAGATCGTCATGCCCTTTTTCCACCCTTCCAATATTCCACTGCTTTGTTTTATAGTTTAAATAGATTTTTCCACCTTTATCATCAATAATGCATTGTTTTGGTTCAAAACTACTATCTTCTCCGTCTTTTTCAGTCATATTATACTGTACAACTTGTGCTTCATGTGGTTCTCGTGGTTCGGCAAAATCAAGCACATAATCATGTTCAAGTAATGGTACTCAATAAATATTTTGATAATTTTGTAGAATATTGCGTATTTAATTATGCACTTCAATTTCAAGTGCTGTTAGAGACGCATGTGTTATACTCGCAATTTGAAACGTTGTCGCTAACATATTTGTTGTTTACTATATTAATCGACGGCATTTTAAAAAAAAGAATATCAAGCTCTAATCAGTGATTTTTTTCACTTGACTGATTGCTGCCGAAAATTAGACTGGAATTCTATCCGGGGGTGTACGCGTGTACATTATTGCGTAACTTATTGATATTTACCGAATAGATATTACACAACAAGAGTATCAGTTGCATCATTTCTGCATATTACTGTTATTATGATTCATAGTCATCAATTTTATTTGATTTTGCTTTGAATACATTTGTGTATACTGTCTTGGTCACATAATTGAAGGTGGTCTGAAACTGCTATTAATGACTAAAACATTTTATGTAATCATTTCAATTATGAAATCTGCTAAACCAAACATCAAGTTCCCAAAAAGATCTTTTTAATAAAAAAACAGAATAGAATGTGTAAATTAATTATGATTTATGAAAAGAGATTACAAAGAGGTATGTTTCCATAACTTTAAAACATCCTAAAATTCAATTTTAAGAGTCGTGGGAGGGATAATAAAGAGAAAGGGGATTTCTCGATATATCTCTATCTGGAAAATTATAGGCGCAAAAGTGACAAACAACTTTTGTTTTAACTCTTTTTCAATATCTTGTGCATGTGCATTTTTTTTCAAGTACTGCTTTATTTGTACACAAAGTTTCAGAATGTTTTGAATTTCCGGGTTGCCTAATCTTCCTTATAAGTTTTCTGCCTGTAGCAAAATGAAATATGATGTGATTGCTAGACAATCAAAATATATAAATGTGTAAGGCTGGTAACTGCACAAAAAATTCATTATAGTTGTCAATATAATGAAAGCAAAGTACTTTTGTTTCCTCAAAAATTAAAATAACGGCGAACTCCAATTCGAATCACTGAAAGGACTATCTAGGTCAAATTAATTTCTTCTCTTTTGATTTGCTAAAAAATAATAATGACAGTAAATCTTAAAAATATCATTTTATTTACACGGTGGTAATAAGCCATTCGACATTTTTGGATCAATGGAAAGCAAATCTAAGTAAATCAAAGGTAGATATTCACTGTTGATGTTTTTTAAACGCTTTTGTAATGTTCCTTTAACTTCATTGCTTTATAATGGTAATTATAGTAAGCTTATTCTGGAAAAAACAAAATTTCTATAGAAGGATTATCTTTATTTTTTCACCTTCTTAACCCTTATTTCAGTTTTCATAATTTACCCTATCATCATCCTGAAACATTTTCGGCACAACTTATGGTTTCCGTTAACCTGTGCCATCAAAACTAGCGCAATCTGCTAACCTAGTATGTGGATTTTCGTCAGATATATACTTTAATATTTTCGATATATAGGTATACATTTAATAAGAAAATTTAATAGAGTTTACAGTGTGAACAAAAAACTATTCGTAAATATCAATAACCAGTGGCGGCTCGTTCTAAAGGCCACAAGGGCACGTGCCCACTTAATAAATTAGCATGTCATTCAGTCAGTCTATTATTTTAATTTTACATAGATTTTTA
>JAHWXV010468595.1:0-13663 GCA_024586415.1 Phrixothrix hirtus | reverse complement strand
GTGAAAGGTGGGCAGTGTTATAGTAATCCAAAAGTATTCAGAGAATAATCGCACACTGTAATGTTTCTATAACCAGGCGGTTTAAACGTAATTCAAAAAGAAACTCAACAGTTACAAATCCTGGGACCATTCTTAACCACAAGTTAACTTATAGTAATCTCCTTTTTAAGGATTTATTTACGTCACTTACTTTTTAGCGTTACTATATTGTTAGAAAATTGCACATTTTTGCTGCCTTGGTATGGTTCCGTTGATTGTGCTTTCTTTGCTCTCTCAGTGGAATTGAAACCAAAATTACGTACCCACGAGCTAGTCTTAAATATTAAGATCTTCGATAAAGCGACATTTTTACTTAACGTTACACTAAAGTGATATGATTACCGTTTGTATCAATAATTAATTAACATATGCTTTCAATCACTAATTTTTTGCTATTTGTTTATTAAATAACCTAATAAGTAAATACTTAGTGCTGAATATATTTTGAATATCTGAATTTTGAAATTTATAGCGAATTCAAAGCATTTTGATGGATTTAATCCCAAGCTGTTTGCCTTAATGGCATAAAATATTTATCCAGCCAGATATATTGACCACCATCTGCATCAGTAAATACGTAAATATTAGATTTGTTTCCGTTTTTTTTTAGCAAAGTTGTCGTCCATTTCAACGATTACCAAATTATACACATGTACCCACTTCGAATTTCAACTTCCAAATGAACGAATACCTATATAATCAACAACTTGTAATGTACATCGTCATGTATATGCTTTAAATTCAACAAGCTATAATTTAAGATTTCATAATTCGATAGCACACTTGTTGCATTAACCAAGTACATGGAAAAAGAGATTTTCCGAAGCTCTTTGGCATTTAATCGTATTCTAATTTTAATAGTGGTGTTTAATTTACTGATTTCCGTTAAAAAGTAACTACTGATTATTATATAGCTGGTCATGAAAAACTTATATAGGATTTTAGAAGCATAACTGATTTTGTGGTCCGTTTTCATGCATTTATGGCATAATATATTTATTAAATCTTTGAATTCTAGTTGTAGTAACCTTTAGTTATTTATTAGGAATTATTAACAGTTAAGTTGTGCAGTAAAAAAATCAAATAAGTAAACGAAACTTATAAAAGTATACAACTAATTGTATAACATCTGAGTCAACCATTTAGTAGTGTCTCTAAAAAATTTGGCTTTGACCCTATTTTTCTCATACTTTTAGTCATAATAAAGTTTTCTTTGTCATCATATTTGAACACTGCGCATTATTCACGATTATAGCAGCTACCAATACATTGATGGTTATCACTTTAATTTAAGCATCTTAAGACGCTTTTAACCTGATGCGAAACGCCAATTCTACGAGAAGGTGTTTCTGTCAGTGGTCATGAAGAAAAGATTAAAAAGTAGAGAGAAGTATAACATAGGCTTATGGAATATTGAAAACTATACAATGGTAATGCCTGCGATCGAAAATAATAGGTTAAACGTATTAAACACGCCCGTGTGGATGCTTAATATAAAACTACACCCGGTTCCCAGTCCATTTCTTAAAATTCAAATTTAATCAAAATTCATGAAATTGTGGCAAAAGATCATCCTGCGAATGATAATGAATTAAACGTTAATATGGACACGATTCGCCCGACTACGACCATAATTTATAAAAGGTTTGATCTTATTGTAGAAAATATCCATCTTATTGTGACTGAAACCATTTTGTTAAGATCAACCTCCCGTTATGTTCTACAAGCTTGGCACCGATAAACTTTTTTCTTTTCTGAAATACAATATCATACCAAAATGAAACAATTTCAGGTTATAAAAGGCGTTAAAGAAACGTAACCGCCGAATTGCAAATAGGATTTCGAATGACATTGCTTACTGTTTCTAAAAACCCTTAGGATATTGTAATAAGTACACTAATATAAATGAAGCTTACTTTGAATCGAAATTAAACAAATTTCGTGTTACTTAACTAGAACCAACATAGGAATTAAATTGCTGTACCTCGTACAAAGTATTAAAATTTAAATTTAAACTAGGTACGTGAAACCGTGTGCATCATACATTTGGATGCGTAAGGATAGTAACACATATTTATGCAAGACTATTAGTGAAAGGCAGAAAATGGGAAAAATCCAACCGAATCTTGGTTGTGAACGAACACCCTTGCTTTGAATTATGTACAAAATTTATAGTTTATGTGAAATAATAATGACAAATCAGCTATGGCTATTGTCTATGCCTTTAATAATACTTGGTTATTTTTGACCATTTAATAGAATCTTCAATTTTAAATTAAAAGTCATAATCATGAGGCGACTATATTTGGTGCTTCTTATTATTATGAATGATTCTAAGTTAGTCATTTAATATTTCAATAAAATACATTTTTCTATATTCTAAAGTACCTAATTAAATTCTTTTCGGCGATTTTATTTTCAAGTTTATATGAATCATTGAAATGTTCAATGAGTATTCTATTTGCCTTGAATTTATCTGCTCAATTTGAGCATGATACTGTAACTTTGGCGGTAAAACATTTTTAAAACCTTCTGGAGTATTTTTTAATGTAGTTTCAGGATGAAACTTAGAATCATTGTGGTGCAGCTGTGACACCATTGCGAAGTTGGCGTTATTAAATAGTAATTTATCAAACAATCTGTTTCTTCTTTCCTTCTGGGGATTATTTTAGTACTTAGCTATACTAGAATTTAAACCAGAATTATTACAAGTATTATAAGCATAACACTTTGAGTCGTGGGTTTGAGCTGACGTTGGGCGCCATTTTCACTGTGACGATCCTTGGTTTACGTTTTATTAATATTAAAGTCATTGCAGTAGTTGTTTCTGTCAGCCTTGATAGTTTTATAGCGCTCTCGCTTTAGTATTAGACCATACAACCACTTGTTTATTACATAAAACTAAATTACAATTACTACATAAAATTAATTAAAGCATACAAACTGTAGTATCCCACTTATATGCAACTTATTAAAAGAAAACGATGCCATCTAGAGCTTTATGATAGATATTCTTTAGGTACTAGTCTAAGTTACCTCAATGCATCTAGTCTATCCATGGTTAGTATGTGCTAACCAAGACAGAGGAGTTGCTGATTTTTGGAAACAAATTTCTGATTGTTTTATGGTTTGTTTAACTAGACTTAACTTAAAATTCGTTTCAGTATGATAAAATTCAGCAAACCGTCATTTGTATCATTAATCAACTACAAATATTTAATTTGCGATTTATTTATAAAATATTTTATTTCAAGCATTCTGATCATGAAAATAACAATCAGAAAAGCGTAATGAATAACTGTTGCAATAATTAATATAAATACATGCAGAATACAGCATCATTTTAAGGTGTACACCTTACAACAATAATAAATATGCAGTTTACATAACAATAAATGTAAATAAAAGCATATAAAGTGCTACGACCAATAAACTAAGGTAAATATGAGTGTAAATTAAAGGTATTTATAAAGCTAAATCATGAGCCAAGGTACCTAGTTAACTAGAAGTTGAGTTTCAAATGAGTAGATATTCGAATAGTATTATTAGTTCTGCTTACATATTATAAACTTTCGTAAAACAGGCCGAACCAACTACAATGAGTAAATTTCTTAATCCCGTGTGTATTATAATTTCTTTTAGCTTTATGATCTCGGAATCAACTTCACACTGATGTTATCCGAAGCATTTCGTAAGCGATATTAGTCTTAAAGTATCGTTACAAGACCACATGAAAAGGAAATCGACAATTGCTAATATAGTGGGTTGCTAATAAAACAATCTTATAAATCATTTAAGATAAATTGGGTGTATCCGAATAAATAGTTTGTATACAACGCCCCATGCAGTGTAAAGTTGTACCTGTATAGTGACAACCTAAGAATGGGATAAAGTAACTGCGATTAATGCTAGCCTATCATGTACTTACTTGGGAACGACCGCCATGGAGTACGTTTCCATGTGAACTATCGCGTGACATCCTCGTGAATCTAGCTAGTCTAATAAAGTGCACTGAAAAACCTGTAGACTTGCGTATACCTGTAAACTTGTGCACATGGTTTATGTTGCCGCAGTATACGAGTCCTTTCACCCATAAGCAAAAAACGAAAATCAGTTGAGTGCTAAGTAATGCGCATTGGTTCCTAATTGTAAAGAAACAATTAACTTTGTAGTAGATAAAAATAAACACCAGAACTCAGTGGGGACTGTTGAGCTAAAATAATTCGTAGAATATGTGCAAATGATCATTTGAAAGTATTTGTAAGGGCTACTAAAACATTAACCTTCACCAAATCCAATGTGGGATTTCGTAAGATACTATACTATATTTAATTCGTACGTTTGCTGGTCTTGTATGTACGACATATGCGTGTGGAAGAATAAAAGCTACGGTAGGAGATAGTATAACATAGTGTTAAAACTATTACCGGTTAAATTGTCAATTACCTTGTTTATTACAAAATAATTAGAAAGAGTACTTTACCTAAATTATTGATCTTTCCAATACTACAAGTAACATTTCTAGGATGCTGTAAATATTTGTTGTTATAACATAATTGGCGGTTTTGCTATTAAGTACGAGAATAATTAATTATTCGTGTGGTTTGCTAATCTGGCCTGCTATTAGACACTTTAAACATAATCAACATAATATCAAAATATGTATATTATAACAAATAATATTCTGCTTTAAGAGACTTAGGTTAGCCTTTCATAAGATGCTTTAGTTATCAGTTTACAAAATGTTATACAATACAAATATAAAATTCTGTCATCGGGTTTTGATTAAACCTGCTTGTTAAAGTAACCTAAAGTTATGCACAATAGGTAAAAAATTATGTTATATATTATAGTTATAGTTTCCAAAAGCTGATGCATCGCAGTGAGCCCGGAAAATCACAT
This sequence comes from Phrixothrix hirtus, assembly GCA_024586415.1. Classification (NCBI taxonomy): domain Eukaryota; kingdom Metazoa; phylum Arthropoda; class Insecta; order Coleoptera; family Phengodidae; genus Phrixothrix; species Phrixothrix hirtus. The sequence continues at coordinate 8,722 of JAHWXV010468595.1, read as the reverse complement.
AACCACTGCTAGGCCACGCACTCCATCGCGCAAACAAACACACACGTAAGTTGATTGGGCGTTCACACCGCAACACTCACTCCCATTAGGATTTAAAAAACCACACGTACCGATGCCAAAATGGCAGTAAGAAGAGCGAGAATGTCCACTGTGATCAAACTACTTTGTTACGTGTTACCGGAAGCACTGGCGCCGTTGTCATTCGACATAGCCGTAGGCCCGAATTTATAGATTCATTGCAGTATAGCTACCAATCGCTTTGTCTGTAAAATAAATAAAGCACGTAATTGGGGGTTATGAAGAAATTCCTGTTTGAGAGGTCACGCTCTCCTTGCTTTCAGAACTTCTTCTTTCAGGGTTTTTTATGCCATGAATCTCGCTGGTAAACTACATTGGTATAATATGTGGTGTGGAAAGTTGTCCGAACCGATTTTGCAAAGGCAACCAGGGTCAGCTGGCCTGACATTGAATCTATTATAGTACAAGTTAAAAGGGCCATGTCCCAGGATCAATGCAACAATTTTATGAGAAACTCCAATAAGCTGTCTAGATATTGCAATAGGATCCTGTGTAGTGGTCTACCGACATTGCTATTTCTCCATTCTGTCTGCCACCAAGTGCCGACCTCCTTTTTAATTTATTATAGTTAACTGTCACTGATTCAATAATGGCACCGCCGTCGTTAGCTGCCATTTTAGTGTTGAGGCGTGCAGCGGTGTAGGGGTTATAAAGTGTGGTTCCTGTTATAAAGCACAGAAAGTAGCGTCAACATTTTTCTATTAGGCAAGAAATAGGATTGTGTATAGTCTATTATGATAATTGTATTTGCATACAGCTTGCCATATCAAGTCGGATAGCGTAACTAATGTTATTGTCAGGTCTTGCTTCGTGTAGACCTTAGTCATTCCTTTTTCGATAGGTAATTCAACTCCAAAAGGAACAGCGTAACCGACAGCATTGTTTTTAGTTACATGAGCGATAAGGTCTAGCGAGTTGATTTATCAACGTTCAAATTAAAACGGTACTCGGTTATCCGGTTGTAGGCCATTGCATGATTCGAAAAAGAAGCTCTGTTCCGCGGGTTCGATGCTAGGTATTTGCTGTAGGTTAGTTGGCCAAGTTCCCAGGGTGGTGGAATAGATCCTCATTATGGTCGGTGTATAACCCATATTTATAAACTGTCGCCACAACGTATTCTAGAGAAGGTAAGTCTGCAATAACTTGTAGAGCATGATTAGGGGTAGTTCGGTATGCCCCTCTAATTGCCAGTAATGTGCCCAAGTTCTTGACGATAAGTTTGAGAGGATTATACTCCTCATACTTAGCCCTGTAATCATGAGAATAATTGCTGCGTTGCTCCGTTGATATCTCAGGTCTCATCGACCATTCGAATGAGATTGTTAGCTATATATTCAATCTTGCGTCTTTTGTAGGAGACATGGGGATGCCACAGTAACTTGCTGTGAATGATTACGCCGGTAGCTTAGAATTTTGTTGACGCGGTGTTGTGCTTGCCTGCTTTAATTTGAGGAGTGGTCGTTAGATTTGTAAAATTACTTCAGTGCCTGCCCTTAAAAGCAGCAATAATTAATCCGGCTGTCTTATCCTCAGCGTATTTTAATTTATAACCAATCATCCATGTGTTTCAGATATCCGATAATAGTGGCTAAGGGAATTCGAAGCTCCTAATCGACTTTACCTGGCAGCATAATAATCTGATCGTCGGGAAAATCCTGGATCAAACCACAGCCACGAATTTGATTGGCATTTACAGTGTCTGAAGCGATAGTGGTTTGGATGTAGGGCTTGCGTTTACTCCATGAAATACGCTAGTCTTCTAGCAAGAAACGTATTGAATAATTTTCCCCAGTAAGGAAGGATCCAAATCGATCCTAGGCTATATTTTTGCTTGGCTATCCGAACTATTCTGGCTCTTTTCCAGGCATAGGGAAGGTAACCGTGTTGTAAGCATCGATTAAAAATACACATAATTTGCTCACGCTTTGCTAGAAAGTAGTGCATGACTGCGCTTCGTGGAGTACAATCTGGACCTGTTGATTATTCAGCCATATCCTCCTCAATTATGCCATGTATTTAATTGTACGTGAATGGGCGGTCTATAATCGTTCTTAATCTATCGGTGTTATACGTATGTTGCGTAAATCAGAATGTAAGCCATTATGAGGTTTTATCTGATTCTCTGGAAAGAAGTGTAAAATGCAAAACGTTCAGGTTCTTTTAGGGTTCTACCATTGTCATATGTTATGCTAAGTGAAAACGTCTTGCATTTGATCTTGTTGTACAATGTTTTGGGAGGCAACCCATATAGATCAGTTTTACTTTGGCAGTAGAGAACTCTCTGAAGCACTTAAGTTTAGTAAATCTAATCAATAGCTTGTAGGTTTGTCTTTCTGCAACTAGTCAATTATAGGCTGAGTGCATTAGTTCTAGGTTATTGTCGGTGGCAACCGCGTTTGGTCTATTTGTAGAAGCTCTTAGAGTTTGCTGAGCACGTCGCGCTTTTTGCACCTAAACAACGTTGCTTCCATAGTTCGGTGTTTCAACACAGTTTCCATAGCCCTGGTTTAATCTTACTAGTCTTGGAAAAGACTATGTTACAAGCATTAGTACAACATTCCGTGATTTGTGTGATTAAGCAATCGATCCCTTGGTGGTATAAGTCCCTTATAGTTGTTAGCCCAAACGACTGATTATCCCAGTAATCGCCAATGTGGTTTGCAAAAGTCGAGTAAATGTGGTTCGCGTTGTAACAATAAAGTGCCACAAAGGCGGTTAAATTATGATCGCTTAAAAGGTCGTCGTTGTCAACTTTACAATTACAAACGTAGATGCTTCGTCTCATTGTTAAGTCAATTGAACGCTGCCAAAGTTTGGGCTTTTTTTAGCTTTTTTATGAAAGAGCAGCCGATTTTTACAGAAGTGCGCATTTCCCTCGCGGTTTTTGGTCTTCCTCCCTAAACTATCGATCTTGAATTGAAATCTCCGGAAATTACAATAGGTCCATCGTTTTCATTAATTAGTTTCTCAAGCTGCTTTGTTAGGTAGGAATCAATGGAATCAAACAGTTTGCAGTGGATAAGAGACAATGGTAATTTTTATGGGGCTCCATACGTTAATTGCGGCTAAAGTTCCGGACAAATGTTGTGCCAATACGATACCTTTATATCGGTCCTGAGTAGTTATGGTTTCTGCTTTTGGACATATCCTGTGGCTGATAATTTTATAGCCTTCATTTTCACAAGTTAATTGGCGGAATTACGTCTTTTTCTCCGTGCCAATAGGATAGAACTTTCTCTCCGCTTGCCCAGATAAATCTGTAAAATCAATTACTGTGTTTGAGTTGAACTACCTACCATAATCCGTTCTTTTCATAATCTGCGTAGTTCTTTTAATATTTACCGAGCATGCTGTGTCGATGGCCATGTAGTTGCTTGGAAAACTATTGGCTCTGATGTAGTTTATACATTGATTGATGTTGCTTGTAGTTTTCGATGTATGTTCTCCTACGCATCCCGCGCAGCCTGGAGTTTTATAAGAGCAAGTTGGTGCAATATTTCTAAACATCTTCCATTAGTTCTTTCACCCTTACACCGACGAAGCCTGGTATTAAGGCTTTCCATTCTAAAAGCAACTTAAAAGGTGCGGGATGAACTTCCAGTATCTAGTGAATTCTGCCGGTGTCTATATAATTAATGACTCTGAGTAGTTTAATTTTCTAGCGAAGCTACTGACGGTGGAAGCGAGTATCGCTAGTAAATCCTGACTTTGGAGAGCAATGCCCTTCATTAATTCCGCGAAAGTATCAATACCTTGTATCCTGCACAGAACGTACCGTAAAGTATTTATTACCTCTGATGCTCTCGCTAAAAATCCTTTGCTGATTTCTATCAGAACAATGTGCTGATTTAAATCAGCAAAGGATTCTTATTCAACCTACACGTCACCTCTCCTGGTATATCCGAGACTTCAAGTGCATTTTCGGTTTGCTTATGTCTAATCAAGTTTTAAATGCTGCTATGCAACTTCCTTTAAAGTTGTTGTCGTTAGACATCACTATAGTGACTGTTCGTTCGATGGTGTTTCATGTTTTGGGAGGGTCAGGTGTAGAAAACATAGGAAATTTCATTGTTTTAGCGCCTTATGTACCAATTAACGCAGGCTGTGTGGAACTTGCGAAGGGCATGACTAAAATATTTCTACTCGTTGTCGCAACGATACGAATTTTAGCGTTTTCTGATAAACCGATCTCTCCTTATCGAAGATTTTTTGTTCACCACTTCGTTCCACTTACTACTGTATGCGGCTTCCTACACGTTGGTATCTGTTATCGTTATGCACTTGATCGCCAAATCTTAAGTTGTCAGTGTTGATTTCAGTAATATTCGAAGCCCTCCTGTCCATTGTTATTGTGTATTTTTTTATTTCTAAGATATCACTTTTGATAGTGACAACATCCTAGTGGAGCGTTTGTATTAGTGCAATTTCATTTTTCAATAGCCGTGCGATATCGTTTAATTCTTTATTATTTAAAGTCCTTTCGGCCTCATTAAGTGGATATCCTTGTTTAGAATTTAAGATAGTCGTGTGACAGCGAACCACTTCGGCCCCCGATATAATTTTATCTAGCAGATCTCCTATGTTGGACTTATGAATTGTTTTATGTGTATCAATTAAATTTCCATCAAGCTGTCAATAAAATTGCTTTATCCCATTTCCCACTCTTTTCATGCCTATTGACACTAAAGCGGCCCATTTTCTCTTGGAGTAGAGTGTTATTATCCCTAGAATTGGAGCGGTTACTTAAAAGAGCTGTGATTTTATCATTATCTTCATTTGTCGTGGTATCGTTCTTCAGCTTATTATTTCTTGACATTTTTCTGCTTCTTTGACCGTAGTTTGAGTTAATTGATGGCGAATCGTAAAAGCTAACCCCCTCCAAATCGGAGCCTTTGTTAGAATTGCTCATAGCTGGCACTTACATAAGCGTATGGTTACATTAGATGTGAATACGAGCGATTTTTTAATCGTAAGACATCGTACGATCATTTGCTGTACGATTGTATGGTTATATTATTTACGATTTGTAGCGTGCATTTCAAGTCAAAATGGATGAAGAAGACGATTTATATTTTTTTGAAAACAGTTGTTTGAAATATATGTTGATTAATAAAAGAAAGTATTGGGTTAATGAGATATATTTAAAACGAAACCAGTGGGGGGAGCATGTAACGCTTTTCAAAGAGTTAAAGCAACAACAACGACAATTTTGTGAATATTTCCGAATGGGACCTCCAACCTTTGTATACATTCTTCATGGGATTTCTAGAAGGCTAGAAAGATATTCAAATTTTCGAAACTGTATTGATCCTGAACAAAAATTAACTGTAACCCTCAGGCAATTAAATACCTTTATTTATGATAGTAAAATATGCTTTTACATATAATAATCATTTAAAAGTGTGGAAATTTATCTAGCTGCATTTTCGGCTTCCTCGTTAAATGATCAAGCTGGTTGGTAGGGTATATCCGGTGATATTAATGGTACAGAATACTGTATATTGTTGTCAGTAGTTGGCGAACTGTAAACTTGTTATTAGGTAGATGCCGAAGAATTTGTATCACACGGAAAAGATTGTGGAATGGAAATGGTATTCTGGGGTATATTCTGATAATGAATAGTTATTTTGATATTTCTCAGGTGGAAGAGCTTCATAAGAGGCAATAAACTCATTAAAAACTGATAATCACTATCATTAGTAATCTTAGTTTGTGCAATGTAAGTTTCTAATTTTTTTTTACTTTATCTCGACAAGCCGCCCATATACGTTCTCAAAGCCCTTTCTTCTCTTTTGTTGTTTATTTCGATATCCTGTTATTATTTTTATCAATAGCAGGAGTTCTAAAAACACCACCCGGTTCTTTTTCAACTTTATCTAACGTTTCACCTTTATTAGATTGACCTTTATCGACAGATTCGTCATAGCTTTCGCTATTTCTGTCCTCGTCTCCTTCTTCATTTGCTTCTGCCCTTGAAATATTACCAGTCGATGGCTTCGCTGTGAAAGGAACTTTTATGAATGGCATCAATTCAAGATAGCCCCATTTGCTTTTTTTTGTACTTCTTCCTGCATCTCCAGATAGGAAACTTTGTGTCTTTGTAATCCTCTGCGAAACGTATCACGCAAATTTCTCCATTTGACTTTTACTGCAATACCTATAAAAATATTTTATCAATAATAACAATATTATTTATTAATAGGGAAAACTAATCTCTAAAACTTTATAAATAAGTAGTATAATATTGACTATTGTTAGTACCAAAAGATATTTTTTTAAGTGTTTATCAATAGGGATGTCACTCAGGCCTCTTGTGTTTCCATTCAGAATGTAATATTCAACAATAAGACATATTGTTTATGAAGTGTGCCAACCAATATAGGAAAAATTCAACAAACAACATATGCCATTTCCGACAACCGCCATGCATGAAAGAGTGGGTGAAGATTTTTCTTAAGAAATGGAATTTTCTACAATGTATAGGATGTATTGATGGAAAACATATAAGGCTCCGTTATCCACCGAACTCTGGCTGCATGTATTGGAATTATAAGCATTATTTTTCTATTGTCCTACAAGGAGTTGGTGATGCACAATGTAGATTTTTGTACATTGCTATCGGGTTATATGGAAAACAAAGCGATGAAGGAATTTTCGCTGCTAGCAGTCTAAAAGAACGAATAGAAAGTAAAATAATTTCGATACCAAAGGAGCGACCTATTACAATACAAATATTAATGTTCCATATGTACTCTTGGACGATTAAGCGTATCCATTGAAAATCTATTTGATGAGAACTTATTCGGGTCGAAACTTCACTGACCAAGGAGAAATTTATAACTATCTATTATCTCGGGCAAGAAGGATTGTTGAATGTGCGTTTCGCATACTGTGCTCTAAATAGGGAATCCTCAAAAAAGAAGTAGAATGTCATCCAGATAAAGCAGATATAATTGTCAAAAGTGTGTGTCTTCTTAATAATATCGGTACTGATAAGGAGAGATGTACCGAAAATAATTTTAAAATGAATTCTGAAGTAGCAATAAACGCTTCACAACGACATCATGCAGGAATCGAACGATGAAACAATCGTTCAACTGCAGCTGCATATGCTGTTCGAAACACATTCAAAAATTATTTTAACATCCCTATAGGTTCAGTTCCTTTCCAATAAACATTATTTGGTTACTAATGTGCACTCTTTTTTACGTATTAATTACGTTTAATACTGATTTATTTTTGTAAAATATAGAATAATTGCTATAAAAAAATAAAACTGTAGAATATTTACTTTCATCTATCTTCCATTTCTTTAGCTACGTCATCCTAGACCTTTTTTACTATTATTCTGTTATGGTAATTTTTATATTTTTGATCCCACAACGGCTTCCTAGTTTGAACACACGAAATTAATTTTTCTAGGTCCATTTTTACTTTCTCTTACCTATATGAAATATAGTATAGAGAAAGTATTGTTTTCGTCCAAAATCTTCGATATCGAAATTTTAATGGGAATACAGGTTTTGGACCCCCTTGAGCCCGAAAAACATGTTTTTAAAAATTGGTCTGTCTGTGATTGCATGTGCCTATGTGTGTGTTTGTGTGTGTGTGTGTGTGTATGTGTGTATGTGTGTGTGTGTGTGTGTGTGTGTGTGTGTGTGTGTGTGTGTGTGTGTGTGTGTGTGTGTGTGTGTGTGCTCTGAAAGGGCACTTGCCTCTAAAATGAAGAAGCACTCCTATGAATACCGATGTTACATTAACATATCTAGTATCTTTATAATTTCTTTTTGTCTATTAACTTTTTCATTTGTGTGAAGGACAATACTTTTTAACGTCATCAGTAAAAAATAATGTCCAGAATTCTTTCTCATCACGTATTTGTTTAGCAACATCATTTGGACAGGAATTCGAATAACTAAGTTACGTTGTACTGTTCTAGTTTTAGTGGTTCTGTAGTACACCATTTGTGCCCATTCTTATCTAAGATTACTTCTGAATCATCATTTTGATGAAAATCATTAACACTTTCTTCAGACACTTCTTTGGATGAAATGAAACTCATGATCCGACAAAAATTCAGTATTATCTTCTATTCTGAAATACTTTCCGACTCATCGCCAGTGTTACATTTATCCGAATAATGTGTAACCCTAACCTAAAAATAGGAATCTTGTCGTTTTTCGGGCCATTTGAAAACAAAACTAAAACCATCAATTAAAAATTATTATGATCTTATACGGAAGTCGACATAAACTCCAGCTTCAAAGAAATTTTGAAAACCGATGATAGATATTGTTAATATAACTTCAAATAAGATTAACGGCTGTTTCAGGTATGTCAACTTCAGCTTAACGAATTTGGTGTTACAATTGTGTTCGAGTAGTTTTACTATACCACTGTATCCTTTCTAGGGTTAAATTAATGAAACTGGTAGCCATTATCAAAGGATTAATTAAGGTACTCATTAGATGTCCTTATATATAATTTTAATAAAATCAATTATCTAATTGTTTTCTTACAAAACTGCAATGACAAGTTAGAACAACTGCTATTCAGAACAAATTAAATGATACGTGAATTATTTTAGTCAAGCTAACTTACAAGAATGTTTCTTTTCGCAACACCAAAAATTTATTTGCAAGTA
>JAHWXV010468570.1:0-11920 GCA_024586415.1 Phrixothrix hirtus | reverse complement strand
TTTCTTACTTTTATATTAATCTTGCAAAATTTTGTTTTAATTTAAATGATTTTGAAATTTCAGGAAAAATTTATCTCATTTCATGATTTGAATTCGTATGGGCTTACATATAATTTATTTGACATTCAATAAACCTCCTTTAGTTCAAAATTGCATTTTTTTGTACATGATTGACCAGGTATTTTTAAATTTACGTGGATATTTAATTAACTGGTCAAATTGGCCATACCAGTATGTATATGAAAGTGTTCAACAGTCCATCAAGAAAATATGTTTATTACAATATTTTATATTACAACTAATTATAGAAACAAACAACAGCAACAAATTTTAAATTCATTCAAACTGTCAATTCGGCATAGTGAGTATGTTACGTATAATACATGAAATTGTATTTTCACAGCCCTTTAGGTACTGGTATTTCTATTATCATATTTATGTAAATACATCGGTATAAGATATAGAGGTAATTCTGTAATTACAACTAGGGTTTGAAAACGTATGGAAGCAGGGGTATTTCACACGGACTCTAGAACTTCAACATGCCAGAAACATATTGCTTTGCATGTACCCAATGTGTTTTAAAATGCCTTTATGAATTCCCCTGTAAACTATTATATCTTTAATGTATCTTTAGAGCTATTTTGCATTGAGAGCATGCACCGGATATTCAAATAATCATTTCTATTTAATAGCATTAATAAAACAATCTTCCCATACGATGTATACTTCCACGAACAACGCGTATTTAGCATACAAAAAGAGCATAGACATAGTACACCTATATAATTGCCTTTACAGCCTTTGCAACGTTAATGGCAATATGCTGCCCGCAGTGCCGTTAAACGTGCTTTAAAGACTGGATTTTACACTTGTATCATAATATAATACTATTATTTTACTTTAAAATCTCGCATTAACAGTAAATCAAACAGAAATAATATTCCATATTTAATTATGTTTCATTATTTCAGTTTATAGTGGATCAATAGTATAATTTTTGTTAAATTATAATTCATATGCATGTTTACCGCAAATCGATACATTCGTTTTGGTCACCATATTTTTGTAGTACCTCTTAATCCTTGTTTTATCATTGACATATTTATTTTTCGAAATTCGCTATATTTTTAAAAGGCAATTTTACAATGTCAATATTTATGTTATACACTGGAATATCTACTAAGAGATCGATTCTGTCTACCTAATGTACAATCATGTTGTAAGTTGCCATACATGCAAATACCTTCGTCTGATAGGAGAAGAATAAGTTAGTTACAAGGGCTAATTTTTCTAATTTATTTGTAATGTTCTGAAAATTAGGTACAACGAGGAAGGTAGGTGATATCCTATTATCAAGTTTTCCGTATAAGCAGCAGCATCAAAGACATCGGCAAAGTTTAATCACGGAATGAGGTATAATGCAATTTATAGTGCTTATATATAAAGTTCTTCACATTAAATGGGATATAAGTTTATAGTTTCTAAATTCTAATCATCCTATTTACTTACGTTAGATTAAACAAGAATTCTATAATTAAAATTCATCAAATTGTTATTAATGAATCAGTTAGAACAGTATTGTTTATCAAAATGCCTTACATTTTTACCAGTTATTTAATTTCTTCACCTTAATAAACATATTATTACACATTCGTGCTTTCAAACTTGTTTTTGATCTACTACTAACATGCATATAAAAATTAATTAATTATTGTGCACCACCACTGTCATAAAAGTAGAAATAAAATTAACTTTGTTTGCCACCATTTAATTCTATTAAAGTTGAACTGCCTATTCAACTAATTATGTTTTTATACTTTTATTTTAATCAACTAGCTCAGTGACAACCATGACCAGTGCTTTAGAAGAGAGTTTTCATCTTTAGTTTTCAAGTGGAAGTATTTTTTGACTTAGAGTTTACTATTAGGTATTAATCAGCTGATACTTAAACAAATATAAAATTTCCAATGGGAAGTTGTTAGCTGATTTATTTCGAACACAATGTATAAACATTTTATTGTAAATTTTTCGTTTATAATTTATTTCTTTGACCTTTAGTTTTCAAATTTTACTTAAAAAGAACATGAAATCAGCGGTAGAAATAATGTATTTAATTTTAAATTGAACCAATCAAAATTGTTTTTATTGGTTTTATCTTCCTCACATTCGGCGCAACACCTAATAATAATAACTATTTTATGCTTTGTGCATGTAGTACTAATCTTTAATGTATATGCATACTGGTGATTTCATGAGATCTTAAAGATACTTATTTTTCAAAAACGTTTTGTGTTTTATAAATTAACTTTATTGACTATTAAATTATTTTAAAATTAAGGAACGTAGCTCTTATAATTGGAGGTATTTTAAAACCCAAGTAATAAATAATTACATCTTAAAGTGATTTGCTATTTAAATTCAAATAACAAATTGGATTCAAAGAATCGTAACTATTTCGTAACATATTAATTTAAAATGAAATAATAGAAAGTATTGCTCTTACTACAAAGTATATGAAATATGACAAACGAAAAACCAGGAACGACTGATATAGGTTACAAAGTGGCAACGGGTTGTAGAACTCTTGTTTTCGAACACAACTGCCAAAATGATGTGAAAATTCGTTAACAGTTATATGTTCGTACAAATAAATATAACTACATTCGTATTATCTGTATTAACAATTGTAATAAATAATCAATTTTGTGAAGTGGAAAATAATTAAATTTTATACGCATCTTCAAAGAGCTACAGCTTTAATGTTTAATTAAGTAAAAAAAACAATTTTAAATTTTGAATCCAAAAATGAACTTAACTCAAAATAAATAAGGAATTGTAGAATAATAAATAATTCCTAATTCATAATAAATACGTAAATCAATTTAAAAATAATAAATCCAAAACCCAAATTCAGAATCAAAAAAGAACGCATAAAGTTAGATATTCAGCCGTGACTTTATCAACCTTTCAGTGCTAATTAAAAAAATCAATTAATGAAGAAAAGTACAGATAATTTAAAATGTCATAAGTAAATTCTTTATTTTATTATTCAAAACCTAGATAATTTGCATATGACGATAAGCAAACAGGTTGTTTATTGGAAAGTAGAAAACTTTCCTTAAATAAATTATAAAGACTGTTGCTTTTACAATCTTTTGTAGAATAATAATTATTAGAAGAACTTCCCCAATTAACTAATCATCATGTACATTTACACCACCTATATCAGGTGTATTCTCTTTATTTAGTTTATTCCCTATGGCTGGTACTTAGAAATACGGTAATTCCCTTGGTACTCTTGATTTTGACTACCGTGGTTATTTTGCTATGCGTACTAGAGTTTTGCCAAATCTGGAGGTAATTTACCGCCAGTATGGACTTTTAGCATGCCAAATGTCGCATTGATACGGAACCTACCAGTTTACTTCCTTATCCGACAAGATATGTTTTAAAAAAATCACATTGAAAAATTTACCGATAATGGGGTTTGAACCCGCGACCGTTGGATGTGTAATCAATTATGCCAACCACAACACCAACCGAGGCCGGCAGAAAATATTTAATTGTCCACTGAATTGATTAACACTTATGGCGTTGAATAAAACAAAACACTTCGAATCCTCCAACCCATAATGGCCACTCTACAATAAAGACCACTTTCAATTAATCGTTTAGAAGATTAAATTTGAGCTGTGATTAAAGAAGAAAAGGTTAGATTCATTAAACAATTTAAACTTGCTTTTTAAACAAAGATATATTTGAAAAAAGGTAAAAACAAAGAAATTGAAACATTTTCTCTGGCAAATTTTAAGAAGATGAAGAGTACTTGTAAGTCGATACTCCTGGCTAGAAACCAATTCCACTGAAGAAATACTTTGGTACAATAGTAAACTTGAATTTATATTAATAAGACATTTAGAATACTCGAAACCAAATAGGGAATTTAGGTAGGGCTAATAAAATTATCAAACATAGCTCTACTAGATAAATTAGAGAATTTTAGAATATTGTAATATGACAATTAGCCAAAAATTAAAATAACATTAAAGGGAAGATGATAAATCAATTTGATGTCAAAGTAATGCGCACAGAATTTCAGCTTAAGAAAAGAAGTAGTAATAGTAAAATGAAATGATGGGTTATCGATAAATGTAATTGCTAATTTTACTGCAGTTTATAGAAGGAATCAAATTATTAAAACGAATAATATTATTAATTAAATTGTTAATCAGGAGACATTTAATGATGTGAAATATTAAATTGTATTCTACGTAATAGCCAGTTACAATACGCGGTTGGACGATTAATAAGTGTACAATTATTGGCAAATGCTAAAATATTCAATTTTAAATAGAAGTTGACAACAATACTTGTCATAATATGCAATATGCAAGAAGCCCAAAAACCAATTTGTATAATAGAAGTGAGGTTAGTTTTTTTGCTTTTTAAGTATTAGAGAGCGTTATAAATTTACAGTCAACACACTAAATCAACTATATTTGCTAATTCAGCCTTCAAGAAAAACGCGAAGGCTGATACTCGCTCCAATCACTGAATCAAATTCACATTTAAAATAACAATAGGGAAATATAAAAAATTCCTTTATTCTATTATTACTTGGTAGAATGAAAATTGACCAGTAATTCAAAAATTGGCATTTTTATTGTGATTTATTGGTTGTAAAATAATTTAAGTAAGCTACAAATTTCAAACATGTGACATCAAAATGCATAACTATGCATAAAAATAATAAATTAATTTTAAATTTAATTAAAGAAATCAGACTTTCGCTTAAGGTAAGTGGTCTATCGGTTAATTTAGAGTATACTGGTAAGCTGCAATAGGTATTATAATCTATTATATAGAAATATTTAAATATTTCTATAAACAAAGGAGCTTATTATTGCCCTCATTCATTAAACTAAAATGAAATACGTAACTTAGCTTCCATCTTCATTAAAAATTAGAAAACCAAGGCAGAAATATAATTACATAAAAACTAATTAACAGAAATTCTTCTAAAATCATACTAACACGTAAAATTGAACTACAGTTAGCTGGTTCGATTAAAATGGTGTCAGCTGCCGGATTTATTATTCAAAGCGGGAATGTTACAAATGTTACAAAAGATGCAGGATAAAATAGATTTCAACGAAGAAGAAATGAAGTCCCATCAAAATAAATTACAATATGAAATCTAATAGGCCAAAATGCTTTAAATTAGAATTTAAATTAAACCAAAAGAACTTGCAAGAAGAAACTACAAATGAACTAAAAGGGGAATTGTTATCCACTAACACCAAATAAAATAAATTGCAAGAAGGAACCACAAACAAGCTAAAAAAGGATATGCTATCCATAAATTCAAATTAAAATAAATTGCAAAAGTCAAAACAAATTGAAAGAGGAAATCATGAATGTAACTATCGTCACGCGGAATGAAATGGAAGACACGTTAAAAGAAAATATCACCGAAACAGTTGATGAGAAGTCAACAAAGTGCGAGGAGGTAACTAAGTAGAGCGTTTATCCCCTCACCCTAAATAAAGAAATCAGTATTCCTCATGAATAAGCAACAGAAACCAATGAACAGCATATCCCGTACCTTCAGGCTGGTGAAAATGACATGGTAAACGCTAGAAGATATATGAATACACCCATGTATGGTAGGAAGGCATCTTGGGCCAGTTAATGTAAACAATATGTGGTTGCTGTAATATTTAATAGTTGGGCCATTGAAGAAGGGCGTTAGTAGTGGCTCTGTGAGAGAATCCTCTAGACATTTGTACAAACTATATCAGACAATCCACAGAATAATTTTGATTATCTTGTTTTAAGGCTAGAAATGCGATATAAGCATCTGTGCCCAAAATTAAGCGCAGACAATTGCAGAAAACCTTCAGGAATTGGTAACTGAGATTGTAGATCTAATAAAGCTAGCACATCTAACGGCTCTAGAAAGCTTTAATGAAAAAATCAGCATACATTTACAAATTTAGGCCGTGTTACATTTGTGGCTCGACTAATCTAAACACTTTTAATCTGTATTTATTTGGTTTTGCCGTTATATACCATTTAAATCGACATCTACCTCTGAAACCGCCTAACTTTTCACCAATAGTAGCATTTTTAGTAATGCAATAAAGTATTTTACAATTTATAATAAATATTGAGAAACTTCGTAGAATTGGTACAAGATTATGTAATTTTTTCATGCCCTCCCTAGTTGTCCTGACGTCAAAGCGGATATGTTGCAAGAGAAAAATAAACTTTTTTTACTCATAGTTAACCAAAAAATGTCAATAGTGTCCCTTCTTATCCACATTGAGTTGGCGACTTCTTCAAATTCAACCAAATATGGTAAACTAATCAACGAACCAATATTGCTTTCATCTGTAAATCTGCAAGAACTTTCTCTTGAATAACATTCGAGAATTGGCGGTATTGGTATCTACTACAAAAATGTTTATAATATTGTCGTCAAGAAATAAATTCCAACAGTCAATTGGTGTTTCTGCTTACTTAGTAGTGCCACGAGTTCCAGCTAAATGAGTGATAACATTCCTGTAGCATCTGCTCTTACCTTCTGATTTGGACATTGCTTTTACAATTTGGTATTTCCATCTTTCCAAGTATACTGAAGAATTTTATTGGAATTATCTGCCACTTCTCTTCGTCTGTAGCATCTTCAGTGCCTTGCTCCGTATTACAGTTTCCTAATTGCTACTCTACGATACCATCTTCGGTTTTGAACGCCACATTACTGAAAGGTGTCGTTTCGTCAGCAGCTACTTCGAAACATACGCAAAAATCTAAGGTTGGCTTCCGTGTTCCATTATTACTAAACGACAGTACATTGTAATAATAAATCCCCAAACAAGATATAAAAGTTACAATTCTGAGGGAAACTCAACTCGTTGAATGGAGTCTGACAGACACTTCAACTTGGTAATTGAAACTCGATAAGAAATAGCTGATTATTTTAAGTACCATGTTAAACTAGTATTAAATTTATTGTGGTATTATGACCTGCTAAATGTTGTACGAATTGTTACAGTAATAATCGACAACTAGCGATAGATGGCTTTTTCTAGATTCCGCACCACCACTGCAAGGTTAACCTACGACATAACCATGCAATAAAATAAACCTATCAGAACAGGCAACTTTGCCTCTCAGAAGCTAAATAATAGATATGGGTCAACCGGATGGAGACTTTCGGGTAGGTTGTGTAGGAATTATAGAAACCAACAGAATAAACATTGGCCGTGATATTTTAGCTGAAATAACCCAATCAAACGACACCCGTTCGCTTGATGAATGATAATACCCCCAAATGACTCTAAAGAGTGGCACCAAAATCGGATTGTGTACACCTATCCCAGCTTCCGTAAATTTCGGTTCTGCCTCTAAACAATTTACCTAAAACGAGGAGCCGACGGGTAGTCCTCGGGCGTCACTAGTTATACTTGATGAAAGAAAATGTGGCAGTACTAGATCCAATGATGATTACCATCACTTAAATAATGTGACCGGAAAGGACTGTTACCCTCTATCTAGAACTAACAACACCGCTCCAAATGGTTTGCGACCTTAAATATGAAAAGCGAATATTAACTGTGAGGTGAGTATGGGGCTTGGCAACACAGGATTCGGTCTCTAGCAGTTCACAATACCAGCGACATTTGACAAGATAATGGAATTGATCCTGAGAGTGTTGGTTTGACAAACGTGTCTAGTTTACTTGGACGACGTTATATTTATTGGAAAGTCCTTCCATGAACAGTTGAAAAATTGTGCGGAGGTGTTTCAAACACTATGTAGTGAACATCTACAACTTAGTCTGAAGAAGTGCAACTTGTTGCAAAATAAAGTAAAATACTTGGACCATGTGGTCTTTGAGAAAGGTGTGGCAGATGATCTAGAGAGAATGGAGTCCATACCAGATTGTCCACAACAAAAAGGTAAATATGAATTACGAAGCCCCTTGGGGTTATGCACTTACTGTCGTCGATTTATTCGTGGATTTTCAGACATCACGAACCACTTACAAAGCTTTCTGAAGAAGATCAGCCGTATTTATGGAACAATAGCTGTCAGGAGTAATTTAAAACACTTAAACGAGCTATATCACCCGAGCCACACTCATTTACCCTGCACTAGAGAGAAGATTTGTGTTTGCCACCGATGCCATCGGTATCGGTACAGTGCTATCGTTAATCTAAATCGGCAAGAACAAGTAGTTAAATAATTCAGAAACTATTGTCCAAACCTGAAAGAAACCATTGTGCTACACGCAAAGAATCGCTATTGATAATAAAGCCCGTTGAACACATTTACAAATACGTTTATAGATGAAATTGCCTATTGAGGAGTGATCCCACAGCAATGAAACGGCTACTATAGTATAATCGAGAAAAATATCTAGCGAGATCGACTGAATAGCTGCAAGAGCGTAACTTTGAGGTTGAGCGTCGTAACGGAAGACAACGTAGCAATTATGACACTGTATTAATAGAGCCTTACCTTGGAGATTGAAAACATTATTTGCGGTTGAAATAAAAAGTCGAAGAACCCTTATAAACGTCACTACTGTAATCAACGATGGCTGGAAATCGGATAATGTCAATTAAGATCAAGAACTTGGGTCATATCTCAAGTTGCTCTTAAAATGAAACAATGTACGTCGAAGAGCAGGTTGGGAGGAAGTACCCCGTTCAATTCCTTTGTTAAAGCTTATTAGCCACAATGGGATCCCATACATGTTTATGATGGTCTTTTTAAAATATCCCTGATGGAAGTGAAAGTCAAATGCAGCTGCTGGTTCCAAAAAAACAGGCTAGAGATGGTTTTGCGACAACTAAACGATGGTCCATCAAGAGGGCACATGGGTGAAAAGAAAACTCACGAAAGGACTATGAACCATTTCATTGGATAAACTTAAAGGCTATTTCTAAGGAGTTTTGCAGAGAATGTGTAATACAGGTTACCAGCAGCGATCCATTAGGGAGGTGAAAAGGACTGATGCAGCTATATAATCTTGTTAAACCATATTTTAAAGACTAGAAATTAATATAGCTGGTCCATGTCGAGAACGGAAGCAGGAAAAAAATACATCCTAATTGAAATGGATTATTTCAGTGGATTGACCAGGTACAGTGACCGATATCTTGGTAGAACAGTTTCTGAATTCCATTGAGCTTAGATTCAGGCCAAGGAAGAAATTTTGAGTTAACCTTACTCCAAAATCTATCTGAGTTGTTGAAGGTATGCAACATTAGAACAACGCCTTCTCATCCACATTCAGATGGAATTGTCGAACTCATGAATCGAGCAGTATAAAATATTTATCGAATGTGGTTTCAGACTATCAAAGTAGTTGCGACCAATATCTATTCTTGTTGAAATATCGGCCAGCTGTAAATGAGACGACAAGGAAGACTGTAGATAGAATGTTGTTTGGGCGTGAATTTAGGCAACAGTGTTATTTGGAGTTTGATAGCAAGCCTGTAGAGAAGAAAGTTGCTGGCATTGGTTATACTGAAACTCTTCAAATTCAGTTCACGCAAAAGTTTGCACTATCATCCAGATTGCGTATGATTAAATGAGTTTCCAGTTTTAAAGAAGGTACATTTTAACCCAAGACCATCATTAACATGGACAAAGGACGAACCACGTTGAGTTGAAAACAAAAAAGTTGACTACAGTAAACCGTCATTTGCTAAATTTATGCCATCCTTTCGTGACCACGCAAACCTTAGTTTAGTGTTACCACTGAAGAATATAGAAGTTGTTTTGATGTATTAGTGTACTCATTATCTCGCTAAAGACGCCCGAATGTCCCGTGGCATCCGAGTCGAATTTAAAGAGAGGTGCGGTGGCGTAGCAGAAACGTAGTAGCAAAGGCCAGAAATTGGGGAAGCATGTCACCTGCAATGTTGTGATCGCCAAGGTATGGGTAGTTTTACTGCTTTATCCTATCATAGGTCACGTAATGAACACATGTGTAAGACGTTATAGCGCCTAAGGAAATAAATTTATACCGGAGCTGGTAAAAATTAGCTATACTATAGCTTGCTTGTGGTCTATACCAGTTTAACTGGCGAGTGGTACGTGTGTTAGAGACACCGATATATAAGTCTCAGTTTGTAGTTGGAATCTAAGAGGAACTCTCCTTGCGTCCAAATCTGTTTTCTGTCACATTTGTAGTAGACGGCGGTACAAGTATGAATCACAGTGCAAATTCCGGCATTCAGCAACAAAGGCTCGCCCCAAGAGCAAATGCCAAGTTCGCTGTTACGGGAAGTAACATTTAAGCCAAGGGAAGTGTAACAGAATTGGAAATAGCAGTAATTTGCAGAAGAATACTAAACATTCCATGAGATTCTATTGACCTAAGGTAAATGATGTAATTACTAATGACCCATTTATGAAACTTATTTCTAAATAAACTCAAGGTCACAGAAATGGGTCACGGCATTGAAATTTATTGCACCAGGATTCTGGCTAATGTTATTTTTCATTGTCCATTATTGTTCTAGAATTTCTCCTTTCCATATAAATAACAGTTTAGGTTCCTTTAATCTAATTTTCTTAAGTATCTTGTCTGCTGTAAATAAATATAAATATAAATATAAATCTCTATTATGGGTCTACTGTAAAATAGTTGTTTAGCTAAATACATGGAAATAGATAATTACAACATAGTGAACGAATAAAAACCTTTACTGCATAAAATTAATTAGTTTCGTTACAATACTAACAACCGAACATGTATATTCTTTTCTGTAAATAGAAAATGAAAAGTTAGAACTAATTAATTCTTAAACTGACTTACAGCGTTAGATTTGCAAATTCAACTTATTCACAGTTTTTATGATAGTAGGTTTCACAAAATAATATTTTTATATTCTAACCAATATCCAAGATTGTATACATCTATGGAAGAATTTGACTCAACGCTAGTTGTGGGCGATATTGGATTGCATAATACTTTCGGGTTAAAAGGACCCTCACTATTTGGCAGGATTTAAATGAGATTAAAATACAAAAAGCTATTATAAAACCAGAATTATAAAACATTTAAGCTTAACTAACTTCGCGCTAATGAATGAGAAAAGGTTCAGGACAATGACAAAGTATATTAGAACTAAAGCTAAGAACATTTCGAGAGCGAACACAAGAAATTGATGAAACGGTGAACTGTAAAAAGGGAACATTTTGTGAAAGGTTACTTTATTTAACAGTTAATATAGTCTGCTACATGAGCAGGTTTTTAATTGTATAATTTCTAAATTTATTACTTTTCTTGTGGAAGAGAATTACTAAATTTTACTCTACATTTACAACGCTTTATATTTACCAAATTAATTCTGTATTGATCTAAACTTACAACTGATATGATGGTGACATTTCTAAAATGCGATTATTTATTTTTGTGGCTTGGGTAACCCAGCTTCTACGAAAAACTTGCTGGTAAGGTATCGTATTAAAAAAACATTTTAAGGATACTATGCCTTAATTAAAACCTTAATGGAAGTATTTCAACCACCTTGAACGACAAGAATAAAGACACAGGACTGTTAGATTATAGATGTTACTCCTTTTCCACATTTTACACTGTAGAATGCTATACAGGGTATCCCACGACGAGATTTCGTTAAAAGGATATAGACAATTAATAGGAGTTGAAGTTTAAGACTTTCCACATAAGGGTTTTTGGTTAGGCGGAATCGACATAAAATATTTTCAGATTTCAGCTACTTCCAGTTATACCGGAAACGGATATGAACTTCCTTATTTCAAATAGAACATAGTGTTTTTCATTATTGACATGTATTTCTGAGCTAATTTTAAGGAAACTTTGTTTAAAAACATTTTCTCTGTAATTACGCGTTTTTGAAATATTTCAATTTAT
>JAHWXV010468561.1:0-12269 GCA_024586415.1 Phrixothrix hirtus | reverse complement strand
TTAAATATTTAAAATAAATTAGTGTACATAGTTACTTGTAGAATTTTAGTGAATATAAATAAACATTGTAAAAACAATTAGCTAGTTTCGTTACAATACATTTAAATATGTATCAAATGTGAACGGTAGCTACAATATAGGTGATAAAGGATATTCATCTTAAGCGGGATTTGTTTTTAAACGCATCTCTACCTTTGGGAATATACTTGAATAAATCATTATATTTGCTATTTACATAAAATAATTTTAATGTCTTAGAACTAAATATATTAGAACATGTAACGACAATTGATTTGTTATGTCGGAGTGGTAGCACCAAGTTCTACGAGGGTTGCTCTTTAATGTTGAGCCTATCTAGGAAGCCATGATTGTAGGTTATAATTGTTATTATCACAATTGAGCGTCATCTCAAAATTTACGTTGTTTTGAAAATATGTACGCTTTTCGAAATTCAACATAAGATGCAAACACTCAACAGTTACATCATCTGTATGATTCTGACGTACATCAGAAATTTAGGAACGATAATCATGGTATTCATGCGCATTGTTTTGTAATTCATAACCAAAAAATTTGAAAAGTCAAGCTATTTTATTGAACCAATAAAAAATCACAAAATATCCATATTTTAAGCACTTTTGATCACTAATTTAACTTTATATAGGTACCTTTAAGTTTTTAATTTAGGCACAAATCGAATTTAGGCATAAAGTTCAAAGTTTGATGGAACTGATGCTGCATCGAGTTATTACACCATTAATTTTGGAATGGTATGTTGGCATACACCATTGCAACATGTTGAATTTTGAAACAAAATGATGAAATTGTAATGTCAACGTTGGCGCAACTGTTGAATTCCGAAATGCGCCTTATATGTTTTTAAATTAAACAACTTGAGAAAAAATCACGAAATTCAATAACGAGAATTTCTAAGCAGCAATTTTCTATATTTTCAAGGGTGGATTAAGTCGGTAGGTGTGTTTTGATGAGATAAAAAATGTATTTGGTATTATTGAGCCATGTTCATTAGCTACCGTAAAACGCTGGTACAACGAATTTCGTTTTGGTCGTGAATTTCTGAAGGATAAACATCGCGAAAGGTTGTCCAAAAATTGCCATGACTAAGAAAAACATTAAAATTATGTAAGGTATGATAGAGGAATACCGCCATATTACTATCTGGACGATTCAAGCAACCCTGGGCATTTGGTGAAAGCGATCAATACTATCTTGCACAACCGTCTACATATACATAAGCTTTGTTCTCGTTGGATACCGCACAAGTCGCCAGACGTTCAAAAGGTAGATCTTGTGAAATGGAGCAAAGCCATACTCAAGCGCTTTTCCTGAGGGTTGTCTAAGCTAGTATTCAATATTGCGATAGGCGATGAAGGTTGAGTATATACATATGATCCCGAGAAAAAACAACAGTCAGTTTTTTGGATGTTCTAAAAAAGATTATATAAGAAAGAAGTTGGAATAAGAAAATGGTTGCCACCTTTTTTGGAATTACTGGACACGTTGCAACCGTAGCACTCGACGATCGACGTACTGTTAATTTCTAAATGGTGTTTGTTTGCCCGAAGTCCTTCAAAAAGTTCATGGTAACGCTCGTGCATATACTGTTGCTAGAATATCAGAATATTTAAGTGGGAAAAATGTCGAATTGATTGGTCATCCGGCATATAATTCTGACCTAGCACCCAATGATTTCTTTTTATTCCCACAAGTTAAAGATAAGTTGCGGGGAATGTGTTTTACTTTGGCTGATGAAGCTGTCGTTGCTTTTAAAAATGAGGTAAATAACATACCTTCAGAGGTATGGAAAAATATTTCGAAAACTGGTTCTTACGTATGTAAACGTGCATTGACTGTAATGAGGAATATTTTGAGAAGTTATGATAAATTTTATATAAACTGAAATAGTATATTATAAAACAAGTGCTGAAAGTTGGATATTTCGCACGAGTGTGAGTTTACGCCACAAGCCGTTAGGCGAGTGGCTTAACACACGAGTGTGAAATATCAAATTCAGCACGTGTTATACACTATACTTTTCCGATGACCACCCATACTAGACAATGTTTAAAAGTACGTGACAATTTATGTCAATTAAATTTGAATAAGCATCGCCGACTTTACTATATTACTATAGCAACCTACTATGTAAGCGTGTGAAATATATTTTACACGGCCACGTGATGTCCATTTCACAATGGTTTCGTTGCTGTTCGAAATGTATAAATTTCAATGATAGTAACCTATGCGAAATTTTCGTGGTGGTCGTCGGAAAATGTGTTTTACCTTATAAGGCTCAACATTAATAGAGCAACCCTCATATTAGTTTAATTCGCTTTACATTATAACAGTCTATTTTTTAATGGGTATGTTTACCCATGTTTTCATTCATTTATCGGTATCTTCAAGAAAGTATTTGTGATATTTTTTTGCCGATAATAGCAGTAGCAGTATAGAATTTATCCAGTTCAGATAATTCGAAAACCATGCGGTTTTGCAAAAAAAAATATAAAACTTTTTGTCTACCATTATGATCTACCCAACGTGAAAGTATTATAATTTATTTTGCAAACACCACAAATACTTTGAAAATCGATTGATTTTTCAAATACTGTCTCAGAGTACTATTTATAATATTTTTTCAGTTATTAATTATTTAGGAGTAAAAGAAAGTGAATTATACAACTTGTACTTGTAAAAGTACTAAATTCCGTTAGACCTAATTTTAATTAACATAATTAATTAAAGTGAGAGTAAATCTTTTAAACATGTCGGTACAGAATCGATGCATCGTTGCTTACATTATTTAATCTCCTAGTTTAATTTGATTGTATTGTAGTAAATTCTTATTTCGTTTATTACTTATGAAGACGATAGAAGATGCTTCATGTTCACCTGCATAATTTATTTTAAACGTGTCAGGCGTCGAGTAATAATTTATTCTTGTTTTTTACAAATAATCAAATTATTATAGTTTTAGAAGAGAGATTCCCCTCTTTATATAGTGACATACTCTTAATAAGCGTTAATAATGAGGGCGTGACAGGGAGTCGGTTAGAACGGGGTACCTTGTAATTGTATACAGAGAACGTGTTTGTTTACATAGGTTAATTGTAACAGAATGATAATGTCATTGTTTCGAAAAGTATCCCATCACGCCCAAACTTCTGTAGAGAATTTACCCACATGCGGCTTACTAATTGCTAAGGTGTGATTATACACACGTATGTACATATATAATTTTACGAAAACTCAAACATTGATAAAGAATACAATAATGATAAATATTTACATGAAAAAATGCAAACATAATAAATATAATTTTGTACCTATGCTTGTCTGACACAATTATTCATTCATTATTTTATTTTCATTTACATAATTGGAAGTAAATATAGATGAATACGAGAGGCAGTCAAAAAGTTGCGGTAATGATGGTATTGCACTGTTAATAGTAGGACATATATGTATGGTAATGCCTATCTAATCGCTAAGAAGGATAGTCTCTTACGTACGCACGAATTTGTTCCAACGACCTTGCTTTGTTGGGTGCATTGATAGAAAGAATCTTTCGAAGTTCTACCGTCGCATGGGATATGAAGCACTCTGTGGTTGCGAAATGCATCTTCTTTAGGCTCAGCTAAAAATCATTCGGAACGAGATTCGGGGAGTACGGTAATTGTGTAACGATAGGAATGTTTTTCTCAGCAGAGATGTGTGGCGTAGTGCGTTACGTGGTGCAGACATTACTGTCCCTGCTACTTATTGTGCTGTTTGCTCTGAACTGTATCACCCCACTTCTGCAAAACTTGTACGTAGAAATGCTCAATAATAGTCTGTTTAGGTGGTATGAACGCAGAGTGAACCAAATGCAACAACGGGCATCAGCTTTTCCTCGGATCCGTTGAAGCACGATATATTTGGCCGAAGAGACTGTGCTGTATACCATTCTTATGACTGAATCTTTGTCTTTGAGTCATATGCGAACATCTATGACTCATCACTAGTGAGAATCGGTTTGAGTAGTGTAGAAGTTTGCGTACTTTTCACGTACAGATATCCAGAGTTCAATCATGCGACATTCCATTTGATTTGTGGTCAACTGCTTCGGAACAAACTTCACACTGATACGTCTCCTCTTTAAATCCTCGGATAGAATCGTATATACAGTGGTCATTCTTCGATTAGGTCGAATTAGTTGTTATACCTTTATGACGATTTATTTGGTTCTGGATATCGAAGATCCCTGCTGCGTTGGTCATCCTGAAACTTTTCTTGCCCATTCTTAAACCTATAGGGTAGTATTACTGTTATTTTACTACAGAATCGATAGTGTCCCTGCGGAATATTTTCCCAATTTGCATATGAACTTGGTATTTGCATATTTTTAGAACTAACGCAAACGGAACACTAAAAATACTATTGTAAGAGTGTTGCCATTTTTAGCAGTTTTCGAATCTTTAATACTACTAGGGAGCCCTAAACAGATATTATTTATATTATCTTCAATATTTAATCTTTCGGGTAATTACAGGGAGGCATTCCTGAATAGGGCCCCCCATGTACAGTTTTACTTTCATATCTAATAAGAAGAAATGCTTTAAATTATTTTCAGTTGAAAAATTACCGATCTCGAGCAGGTTCGAACCACGTCCGTTAGGTGCAGAAGTAAACTTACTAACCACTATACTACCGAAGCCTGAAAAATATAGCGACTTAAATTATTTAAGAAAAATTAGTAATTGTTATAAATAAAACAAATAATAGCAAAAATCGTCAGAGGTCCTTATTTATTCAAATTTAGGAATTTTGATGATGTCCTATTTCGTCCAGTAGCTACATTTGTTTAGCTGTATGTCACCGACATAATTATCAGTCCTTGAATATATAGAAAATTCTAACCAAAATAGACGAAATGATAGAGGGCATATATCTTTGCAACGTAACACCTAGCTAGGTATGTGAGTTATAGCGCCAGAATTGGCAACTCGCTACTGAATAATATGATATTGTAAGAAAATTAGCAATAATGTTTATTATGAGTTATGCAGTAGAAAAGTCTCCAATAAGTCATGTTATTAGTTCGAATTACGCCGCTGGAATTGCGTCACAATGTATAAAATTTTCATAATTACTCTTAAGGCTTCAATTTTCATATAAATATGAGCTACAGATTAGCTTTTACTTTAGTTCTGAAACTGGCATTGGTGCGTAATGATGGTGAATTTAAATATTGTTAAAAATAAATTAGAAATAAATCCGCCGAAATATAATTAGTTCTAAATTGTTAACAATTAGAGTGTTCGTTTCGTTGTAATTGGTGGGATTTAAATATTTCCATCGTAAACTTGCAAAAGAATTAAATAATGGAACAAAATTAGAACAGAAATTATATGTTGATGCCTGTTATAAGAAATACGGATAAAAATATGGAGTCAGTTCAAGATAAAATGTGTTCAAATTAGAATATGTTAGAAGAAGAAATCATATCAAATCAAAATAAATTACAAAAAGAAATCATATCTAATTAAAGTAAGTTGCAAGAGAAAATGCAGTAAATTCAAAATAGGTTACAAGAAGAAATCATAATAAATTGCAAACTGCATTGATGGTATCAATGGAACCAAATAAATTACAAAATGAAATTATATCAATCAAACCAAATCAAAACAAATTAAAAGAAGAAATAAAATCGAATCTAACAGAAGAAATTAGATTAAATGAAGAGAAGATTAATGTCCAACTATAAAGCCAGTTGCCAAATGAAACAACCCTCCATTCTAGACATACTGTCAAAAACGAAAAGCATGTAAAATGCAAAGTGGTTTGAGTTCTTTACGTTTTCATCAGCAAATGGTATAAAAAAGTCACTTTGGAGCTGTTTCACAATTTGAAAAGTTCTCGGCGATTAAGTCAACGATGTCGAAATCACTACAAAAAACTATTTGCTAAATTATTGCTTCTGTATTGAGTTAATTACCGTGGAGGCCGTAGTCAGTTTTGGCTGTGAAGTATTTTCATGTATTGAATGCGTGCATGGAAAACCGTAAACTAAAATTTCAAATTTGTTGGCAATTGTTATATTAAAGCGTTAGGTTTATTTGAATTTTTCTATGGATAAATTACGTTATTAATACGAATTCAAAATTAAATATTAAATAGTGCTTATTTTATTATTGATAAAGAAATTCAAATACGAGGGTCATGATGTAATAATCGGGATTCACTTATTCCAGTGGGCGTATCGCGTTGTAACCTCCACCATTCAAAGCTTACTAGGATAATGTACAAACAACTATATCAAACGCTTTAGTCAGTCCTGTGCAAGCACCAAGTTAATGTCACTGTGTTAGTAATTTTTAGTGAACGCAATGGAACTCGATAGGCGCGATTTTAGAGCGATAGTTTATTACGATTATAAAAAAAGGTTTTATACAAGAGCAACGTCTGCCTAGTAAGTTTATAGGCGACATTTGGAGACTCTTCGCCTTCACGGACCACAATAATCAATTGGTATGCTAAATTCAAAACAGGACAGTAGCCATTAAAAGATGGCTACACATTATTAGACTGAAATCTGCAGTTATCACAGAAAATATCACCGCTGTAAAGAAATTAGTGAAAGAAAATCGGTGAATAATATTTTGTGAAATAGAGATAAGCTTAGGCACAACCAATATTACACAAATACTTTGGTCTTGTCAAGCGCTGTTCAAATTGAGTACTACATATGGTTACGGAAGCTCAAAAAGAAGCTAAAGTAGATTGGTGCAAATTTATGATTGAAAAATTTGCAGATGGGTGCGCTAAAACTGTTTTTGATATTCACACAGGTGGCGTATCGTGGATATACCCCCATGATCCTGTAACCTAACAACAGTCAACTGCGCGGTGTTATGAAAATGAAGAACCATGAGATGATATAGATATCAAAATAAGAGTGATGATCTGTATGAACAAATGTATAGAAGTTAAGGGGGGTTACTCTGAAAAAGTAAAATAAAAAGTAAGCTTAACAAGCTATTAGTTTCCGAGTATCTCGAAAACTTCAGCATGACCCTTGTAAAACTAAAGTTTGAACATAAAACATAATAATTGTTACCAAATTCGAAATTCTGTATTTTGTTGTTAATGTTTTCGTAACTAAAATGGGAAATAATTCAATATAGAGGTAAAATGGGAGAAAGGTATTTTGTAATCTATTTAGCATTGTTGAGTTAACTCACATGCGTTTTTCAGCCCAAAGTCGCTGCTATTTATCATCTTCTCATAAAAGCGACAAAAAATGATGAACTTTGTGGTGCGTCTATCTGAAGAGAGAAGGTTCAATCTGCAAAACGGATTTTAAAACCATACTGAGCATACTTGAATTAGTTTACTGACATTGAGATTTTACTAAAAGAAGAAATTGTGGACATCGAAGTCGATGAGGTAACTAAGAAATATGATTACCTTTTAATTAGAAATAGAGAAGGTAGTATGCTAAAGCATGATGAATGAGAGGAAGTAGTTGCACAAGCTGCATATTTGCCTCGCGCAGAATATACTATTTCAAGCGTCTTAGTACATGCAAAATCATCAATTTATGATAGAAAAACGCATTTGACCAACATTCGTAGTAGATGCAAAATCCAACAAGTGCATCATGGAAGAAAAGACGGTAATGTTGACAGTGGCTTTACTCAAGAACGTTTTAGGTAATTCACAGTCTGTACCGGAAGAAATGTAAAATTATCGCCATAAAATGTTTGCATTCCTTCTGCTACTACACCCAAGCCGAATTTTAATACCACAAAAATATAAAATTTCTTGCTGTTATTTTACCACAAAATTAAATCGTTGACCTACCAACATATAAAATAAAATAAAATGTAATAAATAGTTGGATTTCATAATTCTACACACTTTAAAATATAAATACGTTGACCGAACTTTAAATATAAATTATAAGAGATTTAACATCTCTAGGTATTCCCTCATTTATTCTTCCAAAGGAAGTACGGTTCATTCAATTTTTCGAAAATGATACCGCCTTCTGAATTTTTAATCATACATGACACATTGTGGTTAATAAGTTAGACTTGGTTGTAAGCATTAGATAATGTAACATATGTTGTTCTGTAGCAAATTATATGTGACATCTCTGCAGGGTTTAGCATAATCGATTATCTCTAGATATTTTATACAAATAGGCTTTAAAAGGTCTGAAGTATGTAGTGGACCAGGTATAGCCTCAGAGTTAAACTGATATTTTAGTGCATGTATAAATAAACTATCCCTCTTAGGTTGCTCTTCATATATTAACTAATATTTCTGGAAAGGGTGGGTGGGCGGTTGCTTTTTATACGTACTAGGCTTTGTACGGTGCATTGAGTACGAGCATATATATACAAACACACATGCGCGCACGCGCGCTCTCACCGCACGATGCATGCACGCACGCATACGCACACGCACACGCTCACGCGCACTTGCACGCAGACGCGCACGCGCACGCACATGGACACACAGGATGTTTCAGGAGCAATGGTACGTACTTTGGGATGTGATTATTTGGTTCATTTTAGAAAGAAAAGTTCAAATACACCTATGTTCTAAAATGTTTCCGTGAGGGTTGGAGCCTGTCAAAGATAGAGAATAAAATTCAGTTCTTAAATTAGTACTTTAGAACCCATTAACATTTTTCATGTGTTGTGTACACTTTCTATTAGGCATAATTCGCACTCAAATTACGAAACAATTATGCAGTAGGCTGCCGCAAAACAATAATTGTCATTTATCGGTAGTTGACATTTATCATTAATTAATTTAGCGTTTTCTCAGTTTGCTAAAAGATACCATATATTTTTTCTCATGCTAAATACGCTGATATGATTTTTTGTTACGAATTTTGTAATGGTAGGCACGATGATTATCAGTTAAAGAATGAGTAGTACCTATTTTAAATAAAAAAGCAGATTTAAAATTGGTAATCTAGAAACCCAGGTAGTGCCCCGTTTTTATTTTTAGGAAGCGTACTTCCAATCAGCTATGTATTTCTGAAAATCAATTTTTCCATATTTATAAATACATTTAAAAACTTTATTCATGCCAAAATTTTATTGGCTTATTTTGGATACTGAATATTTGCATTTTTTAAATTTGAAATTCGAAATCATACACATCTTTAAATACGTGTATCAATTTTATATTTGTTTGGAGATCGTTAAAATATTGGATTCAATTTACAGCTTTGGGTCGTATTCCAAGTAATAAATAGTAGAGTTCGGGTTACAAACACGATGGCAATAAATTTTACGTGACCAAAAAACATTCAATCCTTACGCAGACCTTCAAGAGGATTTTCGATGTTGTTTAAAATTTTTAAGTTACAGTAAAGTTAATTTAAAATATTTTGTAATACTTTGATTAAGGTTGTAATTACTTTTAATTGAAATAAATGCCTAAACCAAAGTAACATATTTTTACACTAACAACAAGTGATTGGCGTTTATAATTCAATAAACGCGTACTGATATAGAGTTTTACACCATTTTATTTTATTTATCTATTCTGTTTACCTATTTAAAAGAAACAGTAACATTGAATAGAAGCACTTGCTTATAAAATACATCAAATATTCTCTTTTCAATTTTATTTTTAATTGAATAAAAAAGTAATACATTAATTATTTACAATTTCAAAATACAACTTTTAGAGTGTACTAAGTGTGATTACTGACAAATGTCCGCTAAAGGATTATTTTGCAAAGTTTTAAAGTGCCGAATAAATAACCATACCTGATTTGGAGAAATTATCCATAAAAACAGGTAAAGCTACTTTTTTGTGAGTCAAAATTGCAAAAATTAGGTGGCAGAACAACAATGAACGAATTAACTTCAGCAGTTCTCAAAACTTTTCTTGATATTTAATTTATGTTTTATTAAGCGTGCATAATGAATTGACAAACGCTGTAGGTAAGTAAAAACTAAAAAATAAAAAATTTGGTGTGAGACAACACACGACTTTCTCTTACGTACATAGATATGGAAATAGTATCCACAAATGATTAAATTATTATTTACATTTATTTTGGAAACTATAATTGTAACTGACACCCATCCACGTCACTGGACACGTAATAAGACCCTTCTTAACTTGAGAGATTGTCCTTGATAACTCACTTCAAAGAATTTTTTCAGAAAAAGCTTTAAGTTTACGGAAAAGGATGTCAAACACATAAGAACCGTAACAAGTTTCAAAAAAATTGTTAAAAACGTTTTTGAGAAAATCGCAAAAAACTTTAAAATTGCAAGAATAAAGTGGCACTTCCCGTCATTAGATTATAACTAAATTTTAGAGGTCTCATAAACAGAAGATAAAAAACCTAAATATAAAATTTAAAAAAAATCGTTATAGCCGATTTCGATAAAATCTCGAAAAACCAAAAAATGGCGAGAGTAAAGTGGGACTTCCGGTTATTAGATTTTGACTAAATTCTTGAAATTTCATGTGTAGATGATAAGAAACTTAAATATAAAATTTAATAACATCGATTGAGTCGATTTCGTGAAAATCTCGAAAAACTAAAAAATAACAAGAGTAAAGCGGCACTTTCGGTTATTGAATTTTAATCAAATTGTTGCAGTCGCGTGCGACGATGGACATAAGCTTAAATATAAAATTTTGTGAATCTACGATTTTTCGTTTTCGAGATATCTCGTTCACACACGCGCACGCACACACGCACGCACGCACGCGCGTACGCACGTACTCGCGCACGCACG
Organism: Phrixothrix hirtus; assembly: GCA_024586415.1. Classification (NCBI taxonomy): domain Eukaryota; kingdom Metazoa; phylum Arthropoda; class Insecta; order Coleoptera; family Phengodidae; genus Phrixothrix; species Phrixothrix hirtus. The sequence goes on along the minus strand of JAHWXV010468561.1, from coordinate 1,485 downwards.
CACGCGCGCACACACGCGAGCACGCACGCACGCACACACGCGTACGTACGCACGCACGTACGCACGCCCCACGCACATATGCACACACGCACCCACACAGGCGCGCACGCACGCACGTACGCACGCACGCACGCACGTACGCAGGCACGCGCGCGCGCACACGCACACACACAGACCAATGTCCAAAAACACGATTTTCGTACTTAGGGGAGCCGAAAACATGTATTTCCACTAAAATTTCGACATCGAAAATTTTGGATGAAAACTACTTTCCCTATAATATATTTCATATAGGTAAGAGAAAGTAAAAATTAGAACAAATATTTACAATACATTACAAATATTAGAATATTTGCATAGTATATTTTCCCTTATACAGGATGATTTTATAATCCACCTACAAACTTCAACATGGTACTGTAAAGGCCTAACTACGTCCATTAACTAGAAAATCCCATAAAATAGAAGACCTTTTTGGAAAAAACTGAAAATGTCCGCTGTTTGAAAATTTCCGGAAAATGTGTAGACGACATTTCAATTTCAACTACTACGTACATGTCGCTGAGGAAATGATATGTTGTTCAATAATATCAAATGACTGCAGATGTATTTGTTTACTTTTGTAAAACTAACCTATCTCAATACACGATGACTACAATTTTATTCGTTTGTATTTTATTTAATATTTATTTAAACAAATTCAATTATACTTAAAGATCATACCAAAATTGCTGTAAGTACCATAATTTTGATAATTTTCATTTCTGACCATTTTAATTTTTAAAATTCGTAAAATTTTAAACGATTTTACATTGTAATAAGACATTCTTTTATTATTACCTGTACGGTTTTAATTTACACAAAATCAAAGCAATGAATTGGCAATTGTTTTGTTTATTATATTAGAAAACCAAACAATATTTTATTTAACCTTTTTCAACTTAAAATTAAATATAATTAAATTAATAAGTTTAATACAGAACTGAAAATTATTACACTTCGGTAACGAAAAACATAAGACGTTATTGTTCAAAAGAGTGTGATAAAACACAAAAATTTTTACAACATAACATCGCATACCTACAATGTTTCTAAGTGAACACGAAGCTATAAATGAAATTATTATCCCCGGTTTATTTATTTTGTTGTTTTAGAATGGCGTAACAAAACTGTGTCATGTGTTTATAGTTTCTCTAACTAAAACGACACGTTCAGCTGTTTCGCCATTACAATTATTTTCAGACAATTCTCAGCGTTATTTTAAAAGGGCATTTCTTCGAAACGACAAGGAATTAAAAAAAATGTTTTTTCTCTTGATTCAAAAGTATCACCACGTGTATCGTCTAAGTTGGTCGGTGGGTTTAAAATCACCCTGTATACAGCTAGAAATCTATATTATTCAATACATTTTTAAAAGCCATTAATATATATATATATATATATATATATATATATATATATATATATATATCTATATATATATAT
>JAHWXV010468475.1:0-12388 GCA_024586415.1 Phrixothrix hirtus | reverse complement strand
AACAAAAAATGCGTGGACAGCGATTTTCATCTCCTGAAGGGGCCGTTGAAGCATTTGAAAACCACATTTTTGAGATACCAACTTCAGAGTGGAAAAAATGTTTCGAGAAGTGGTTTGAACACATGCAAAAGTATAAATAATACAGTTCAAAGATTTTACATTTAATGATAATACTCTTCAATTGATACTTTCAACACATCAGAAATATGTAATTAAAAATAGGGTAATAATAAGGCCACATTTAAAAATTAATATTTTATTAACATACAACTAGATAGTTATACTCAGTGACATAGAAAGTGCAACACCAAAAAGGGGTATGAATTTCTTAATAAAAGTTGGTGGATCTGTCGACTGACGTTAAACAATAATTGATTAACTTTTGAGATCAAGTTGTAATGTGATAACGTCACATTTGACAGTTGTTATAATTTTTTGCCAACTTTTTCGGTCTGTGTTTTTCGTACGATTTGTTGTTCTTTTACATTGTTAATTAACATTATTTTGTTTGTTGTTCTTTTGTTAATGTGTTTTGTTTGTTTGATGATGCCTAGAGTACGGCAACGAGGATATTACCGTCAATTAAGCGAATTTGACAGAGGTCGAATTATTGATTTGCGCGAAGCTGGTCCTTCATTTGGGGAAATTGTTAACCGTGGAAATCAAAATCGGTCTAATGTAATGCGAGTGGGTCGCGCGTGGTTTGAAGATGGCCAGGAACACCGTAAAAGAGGAACCGGAGCTTCAATTAAAACGAATGAGCGTCAAGATCGTCGCTTAAGACAACTGGCATTTAGAGAACAATTTTCCTCTACTGGGGCAGTTAATGGCCAATTGTTGGGTGAAAAAGGTCGTCTTGTAACCCTAAAACAGTTTATCGCCGAATTAGAAGTTTTGGGTTAACATCATATCGTGCGCAACTTGTGCTTCCTTTCGCTGCAGAACATTGTCAGCAACGGTTACAATGGTACAATGAACGATCTCATTGGAATCTTGAATGGTGTCTTGCTGTCTTTAGTGACGGCTCTAGATTTGTTTAGGAATGCACGGCGGTCGTATGAGATTCAGAAGAAGACGGGGTGAACGACGGAATCTTCGATTTATAGTTGAGAGACACGTACACCGGACTGTGGGTGTTATGGTTTGGGATGGGATTACTTATGCGAGAAGGTCTCCGTTTATGTTCATTCGAGGCAATATGACATCACAACGGTATATGGTAAAGGTGGTTGGAACACATCTTCTGCCATACCTATAAGAGCTCGAAGGTCTATTATTCTAGCAATTTAATGCACATCCACATGTAGCAAGGTTTTCCTTGAACTTTTTGACCAGGCCCAGATTCATCTTTTGCCCTGGCCTGCAAGATCTCCAGATCTTTCTACCATTGAACATGTATGGGACATAATAGGTAGAAGGTTGCGAAATTTACAACGTCTTCCCTTAGCTGTGGAGACCCTGAGACTTTCATGGGAGGCAATACCCTAAGACGAGATTAACCACCTTATTCAATCAATGCCTCGGCATATAAATGAATGTGTAAATCAGAGAGGCCGCACCACACATTATTAGCAATTACTATAAAATTTTGTTTAACTAATAAAGATTTTCCTACTAAATTTTTATCGTTTATTACTGTAACATAGGTGAATATTCCTACCAAATTTCATCCGGAAATTCCAACCCCTTCTTGGTGTTGAAATTTCTATGTTACTGAGTATAATTACTTTAAAATACTTAAACCAAAAGTAAAAGCAAAACATAAAACACAAAAAGCAATACAAAATTTCTGCATAATTAATTATTTCATATTATTCAATCTTCACGATAAAAAGTAAATACTCCTAACGCTTCATATTATGAAGTAAAATAGCTACATACAATTAATTAAAAGTATTAATTTTTTTAATATACACAGGGTTTAGAAAATTTCAAAAGTATTGTTACAAAAGTTGTTATGCACATATAAAAGAATACGCAGGTTGTTTACGATATAAGGGACATTACTTTAACAGTAGACCCATCTTAATATGCATGACAAAAAACGCTTATAAACTATGTGTCTAAATTGCATAGTTTTCGAAATATTTGCAATTCCAGTTTTCAGCCTGTCCCTGCTTCTTAATTTGGTCTACTAAACTCATGGACAAATAATGCATATTTTTAAAGATATTAAATCTCAAAAAATGTGGATTTTTCTGCTTGGAATATCACTTTTATGTAATGTTATTGTTTTAGAAGGCTGTGAGAAACATTTGATTTGTTTATGTTTTGATATTTGTCATAATTGTACTGTTTTCTGAAAGTTGTGGAAATAGAGCATTTCCTTGAAAAACATTCTAAACGATATTTTTTCTAGTTTTGCTCTATTTTTTCGTTGCTTTATTTGTTTTACTAACGGAACAAGGATTCTACTTTGGAAGCCGGACGGACCAAATCGCTGAGCGATATATTGAAGAAATCTTTCAAGAACATGTTGTGCCCTATGTTGGAGTTATAGGGTATGAGAGATTTGTGCTAATGCACAATAATGCTCACCCCACGTCGCAGCTACAGTAACACAGTATCTTGATGAGGTTAATATCAGAATGTTAGAATGGCCTCCATATGGTCCCGATCTCAACCCGATCGAGCGCTTATAGGACATGCTGAAAACAAGGATCCGGCACAGAAATCCAGCTCCTGCGACCAGAAATGAGCTCACAATTGCTGCAAGAAAAGAATGAGAATCGATTCCCCAAGAAAATATCCAAAATCTTCTTTCCAACCTACCCAAAAGAATGAGGACAGTTATTCAAGCTCGAGGAGGTAACGCGCATTACTGAAGTTCATTTGTTTTGGTATAAATAAGTAACTTTTAAAACTGTTTAGTTATTAATCTTACGTTGTTATTCTTCTAAAGTTTTTTGTTTAATAAATTGAGATGTGGATTTTAAATACCAACACTTATTTGCAATTTCCTTGACGGATACATTAGTTTAAGTTTAAAAACAACAATACAGACTTAGTTCTATATTACTTCTAAAACAGAAGAATAAATCAATATTTTTTGTCCGTGAGTTTATAATGAACAAGAAATGGCTGGACAACTAACCATCTTTAACCAGTGCCGAAGCCGAACGAACGGCTTCGGTATGACGCATTCGATTTAATTAATGAATATTTCTAGATGTTATTAAGAATACGCACTAATTACCGTTTAAAATAAAAAGTTCTATTTTCTTCCTCAAAATTTCTAGTGCGTGTTAATTGTGCAAGTTTATAAAATCTTTAAAATAAAAACAACGTTTTTACTTAATAGGTATCATTTTTGATACGTATACAATTGTTTTACTAACTACGGACTAAATAAATTTCACTTTTACGAATCCTCTTTAGCACGACGTTAAATTTTTTTGATAAATAGCTTCATATTATTAACATTTGCACTCGCTTGTCTTGTATATAATTGAAGTTTTGTGAAAATAGTTAAAAATCTAAACGATAAATGAATTTCATTAAAATTTTGCGTAAAAACAATGCTCATACAAATTAATGTAAATATAACTTATGTCAATTTAAGATATTTATTAAATAAATTTATAATAGTTAATGCGTAAATAATTATAATTAATAGGGAATAGTGTTTTACTACATACAAGCAAACTTGATGATTTAAAGAAATATGTTCGGCTACTTTTTATTAAAATATCTGGTGACTTTTTAAGTACTTTTAATTGTAAAGAATATTACAGGTCTGTATCCATGAGAGATTTTTACGTGAAAATTTATGAAAACTTCCTTTATGTTAAATTAAAAATTCCTGCAGATTTATGTTCACAAAGGGCTTGGATACATGTATGTTAATAACGCGATTTTTATATCGCGGACGCCCTGCATAGAACTTGAACCGCTTCTAAAGTATTCAAATAGATTTAAAAGTATTAGTTCTTATTTATATAACCATATACCAACTGAACTAAAATTAATGCTTTTCGAAAATAATGCACTTGTAACTTACTTTGTTAGTAAAATTTTATTTTAGGAAAATTAGATGCGTACACTCATAATGGGTAACCACATAATTAAATGAAAGCAAAAACTAAGTGTTAAATAAATTTAAACAGTTAGATTTGTGTCACATATTCAATGGTACTACATAAATATCCCTTGAATATTTCAAAGTTGATAATCCAATATTTAGCTGTTAAAAATAAAGTCACGAAAGATTTCAAAAAGGTACTAAGCAGATTGGTTGTTAAAATCTGGTAAACTTAGTTCATAGAGTTAATCGTGGTAATGATCTCATAGAAAGGTTCGAAGTCAAAAATTGGGCAACAGGTGATGAGAATTTGGAATTTGAGTTCTTAGGCTCTTCTGTTCCACACTTTAAAATAAGTCAATGGGTTTATACACGTAAATAAACATATTAAATAATGCAAATAGTAAAACCTAACTGAATATAAAATTATTTAGGACATCTAATGTTCATTAACTCTTTCCGGGAATCTTCATTTATATTTTTTACAACTTTTTCCTATATCGACGTTTTTTAAAAATTTAGTACCACTTATGCCGTTGCTACTTAAATTAAGTATCAGTGACATGTAAATAATTGTGTTGTACGGAGTGAGCGAAACTCGATGTCTCTACTAGAAGAAAAAGAGAAACGATAGAAAACATCTGAAAAGAGGTTCTTAAATAGGATTGAGGAAGGTCCATTTTAAGCCAAATTTGCATATTTTTTCATGTTTTTAAACTGAGACAATGACGTCATCGAATTATTTTTTCCTGAAACATATTTTCGCATATTTTTCTAAACAAATGTAAATAAAAAAATTTTCTATCTTTTTTCATTAAAAAATTATAAGCAAATGTGTAAAAAAAGTATTATCTAAAATTCGCAATTGCCACGAGTTGAACAAGTAGTCTTTGGACAAAAATAACAAAGTCGCATCTGTCAATAATTAAACATTAATAATTATTATTAATTAGTATTAATTATTAATTTAACGTTAAGAAACACGGAAAAAAAAGTATGTAGGCAATCACTACAACAAATGTTCAATGTTAGCACCTCCTATTTCTTGACACATCCAATCTCCTCCTTACTTCTCTCACTGAAGCCTTGGGTAACATTTCTCCAGATAGTTCGTCGCAAGCGTTTTTAATTTTTTTTAATTGTTCCAAGTTAACAGATGGTGTTTTGTAAACTTTATTTTTCAAAGTTCCCCACAAGAAGAAATCTAGTGGCGTTAAGTCAGGTGATTTAGGCGACCACTGTATCGGTCCATTTACACCTATCCAATTTTCTCCATAAGTTTCATTTAAATATTGTTGGACAATTCTTGCTTTATGGGGTGGAGCTCCGTCATGCTGGAAATACATGTTTGCTCGTAACTGTAATGGCACATTTTCGAGAAGCACAGCAAGATGTTCTTGAAGAAATTGCAAATTACTCGCTATGTAAAACTCTTTCGTAAAAACGTGGGGACCAATCACCAATCACACCAAACATTAATTCCGAAGTGTCCTTGATTTCCAATCGGATTGATAAAATGTGGATTTTCAGTAGCCCAAAAATGTTCGTTTTTTTTATTAAGCTTACCGTTACTAACAGAACGTCTTTCGTCCGTCCACAACACATACTGAAAAAACCGACTGTCATTGATCTCTAGGTTTTCCGTCACTTGAGCAACATAATTAATTCTTCCTTGTTTATGTTGATCTGACAAGTGTTCTAAGTTGTGAAATTTATAATCGTGATAGCCATTTTCTTTTAAAATTTTTCGTACCGAACTGTGTCTTAAATTCAACTCACGACAGGCTTGCTGAATCGAGTTGCTTGGATTGTCTTCAAAATACTGCAAAACATGGGCAACGGTATTGTCAGAATTGTCCCTTTTAACAATTTCTTTTCCTTTTCAAGAAGAAAATGCATAGTTATTTGCACGTAAATTTCGTTCCAATCTTGCAAATATTTTTAAGCCTGGAATAACACGTTCAGGGTATCTCTGGGAATATAACTGAACTGCTTTTCTAGGGTTCTTTTGAGATTCCCCATAAATTAATAACATGTCGACCTCTTCGTTGTGCGCAAACATTTTAAAAGTAAAACAACACTAAAACTATATTTGTCAACTATTAGCTTGTTATTTTTCTATTTGTTTCCAAAGGCAACTTGTTTAAATCATGACAACTGCGAATTTTAGATAATACCTTTTTTTTACAAATGTGCTTATAATTTTTTAACGTAAAAAGATAGAAAATTTTTTTAGTTACAAAATTTGTTTAGAAAAGTCAGCTCTTCTTAAATGTTCCACAATATGGGTATATTTCAGGGAAAATAACTCGATGACGTCATTGTCTCAGTTTAAAAACATGAAAAAATATGCAAATTTGACTTAAAATGGACCTTACTCAATCCGATTTAAGAACATCTTTTCGTGTTTTCTATCGGTTTTCTTTTTCTTCTAGTAGAGCTAAGACATCGAGTTTCGCTCACCCTGTACATGTATCTGACATGATATCACTTCAGAATAATGACAGAATAATTAGTGTTAATTAAAAGAATTATTAAAAGTGCAGAAAAAATCGCCTACAAAAGACGTAAAGACCGCTGGTAAATAAATATGACTGGTGATATAAGTGCAGCTATTAAAGATCAATGAGCAGTCTAGAAAAATCTGTAATAAAAGTGCCAAATACGCGAATAATTAATAAACGCCAAATACAAACCTAGGATAAAGATCTTTTTAAAACATAAACGATCAACTTACTTAAAACAATTAATTAAGATATAAATTACGAAGTAAGTTATTCAGATTTAAATGGGTAACTTATTAAAGTGGCGAGCCGTTAACGTTACGGTCTACCATTCGCGAGGCCTTGCGTTCATTCGCTGGCACCGACTACTCTGATTTAGGTTTCGAGTTATTCTTAAGTCGGCAGATATTTCCACTCATTCCTACCTTTAAATATTTTTCTAAAATACATCCTTATCTTCACTTATTTTTACTTCCCAATCATAGCCCGATCCGCACTGGCGAAACATTGTCATACCTTACTTCCTGCTATAAAAATTCATTATTTCCGTATTCGTGTACGTTACTTGCCCCGGGTAACCATGAAATTTGATCCCTGTTTTATTTAACATTGCAAATTTAAGTATCTCAAGTCGGAGGACGTTTATTGCCTCTCAAAGTGTCACTTTTAGTCTAACCTCAAAAATTTAATGTACAGCTACAAAATTTCGGAATATTCATACATATTAGGAAATTACCGAATAGTTCAAATATAATACGATGTTCTTAATTAATTATTCTTCAAAATAAACTTAGATTATATTTAAGTGTAATATACTTAATAGACTGATTTGAAGTCAAAATTGATCGGAAATCTTGTTATTTGTAAAATCCTAATGCTAGACATAATTTTTGAATGTTAATTTTTGTAGAGACGACCCTAAATTAATTAATTCGGAGATTAATTTAGTATTTCAGAAAGAATGATGCATGTGTTTGCACGTGAATAGATTAAAGGATGAAAAGTACAAACCAAACAAGAGCGATGCGGAGTAAATGAACTTACTATACAAAAGAAGTGCCCAAACTTTGTTTACTCCCACCCCTATTGGTCATCATTTCGTTATAATGTTTTAAATCGTTTTGATCGTACTTTGTTAGCCCTTGGGCACTTTTCCTCCTTATGCATGCTGACTTCTATATTCATGGTCAGGAGGGTAAATCTTTGATGTAGTTTATCACACTTCTTGGTTACCCCCTCATATTTTATTGCTATCTCATTGGCAGCGTCTTCTATTTCTTTTGTTAATTAATTTGTCAGATCCTCTTGTCGTGTAATTTGACTTAATTTATATTATTCTTTTAAAGTATTTTGACTTAATTTAGTTTCATTCTGTAGTTTAGCTAGACTAATATTAATTTCTTCTTGCAATTTATTTTGGTTGGTATAATGGCTGCCATTTCCTCTTTTAATTTATTTATAATTTCTTGAAATTTATTTTAATTTAATTTAAATTCTTCATTCAAAGCATTTTAGCCCGATTTAATTTCATCTTTTAATTTACTTTAATTGGATTGGATTTCTTGATTGGAATCCATTTTTTCGTGTAATCTAGTTTGACTAGATTTCACATCTTTTTGCATCTTTTCCAACATTTCCATCAGCAACTCCATATTTTTTGCTGCTTCTTGTCACTGGCATATAGAAAACAATTAATACTAGCTTTTAATTTATTAATAGTCCGTGAGTTCACACTTTCAATAACAAATCCGAGACCTGAAACCAATGTAAAGGAAATTAATTAATTGTTTAAGAGTCTTTAATTATATTTCCTAAATTATTATTATTTATTTACACGTATTTAACTTAAATATTTATTTCACACTACACTAATAATAAACGTTTATATCTCTATTTAATTTAAACGTTGCTTAACAAGGCGACATTCTTAATAAAACCGAATTAGAGGAACTTTAACTGCTAATTATGTAGAAAGGAGATATTCTAAAACAATCAGGTAAAATAGAGCACAATTTTAATCATAATGCTGATATAATAAATTACAATGCTATGGCTCATTGCTGGGACCTTGAACGTATTTAAATATAAGTTGCAGAAATGAGTCATTCACGATTACATCATTTATCTTAGTACAATGAAACCTTCTGAATGTTCTATGGAACCTTTTGTAATCCTCTAAGAAAGATCACAAAACTTAAATAAATCTTTTTTACAACAAATAAAAAAATCCCATCACAACTGCACCTAATAACTTATTCTAAATGATCAAATAATAAATTGTAAGTTCTTGTGGAACTGAAATTTAGCTAAATTTGAACAGTATTACAGGTAAATAGAAATTCAAGATAGCTTCTAACAAAATAGATTAAATGGTAGAGCGATAATCCAAAACTAAGGATTAATCGCTCTATTATAAATTTCAAAATTGGACAAATAATATGAACATAAATGGATATCGAATCTTACGCAATGTGAAATAAATTTTATTTAGATCCTATTAAATAAACTTATCAGCTACTAAATCGGATTACTAAATGGAAACGTACAGAATTGTTTACTTCAAGATTTCAGTAACTGAACCAATATAACAAAATTTCACCCAATAGTCTGGGCGATGTACTATTTTCTAAATCGTGAATTTCACTCCTTGATATACTTTTAACAGTGCAGTTTTATTGCAATTCCAAAGTCGGCAGCAAATCAACATATATTCCTTGGATGTCTTCAAATCACAAAGGCCAGCAGATTGCCTAGTGGAAAAACTTCAAGATTATCATTCGATATCCAAAATAATTCTCTTTTATATAGACGTATAATTAATCTCCCAAACAAGAAGTCCTTACTGAAAAGAAATACCCAAATTAAAATCATAGAGCAATAATGATCAAGATTACCTTTAGAGCACCTTGTTGTATAAAAAATAGATTTCGGTTTCTATAAATAAGATCACGTTACTGAAACTAAATCAACCCCTATTTCTTCTACAATAATTATTTTCACATTACTTAAATTCACAATGAAATTATCGCTGTTCGAACACGCGCTTTGTTCAGTAAGTCGCAACGAAATATGTCTTTCGGAAATATATCGCCCCGAGTCTGTTTAAGGACGCGCATAGAAAACCAATGATGGTTAACTGGTAATGTACACTAACAATTAGAGCGACCTAATACGCTCTCTTAAATAATTAATGAATTAAAACCATCAATGCAAAATACTCTGGTAAATAATTACACTTAAATCATTTCAATAGATGCCTCATACAAAAATGAAATTAAATCCCACTTTAACCTCCACCTAAAATGATGTATAATCATAATGCAACATTTCTGCCACCACAATATATACTTTCGTAGATCTTACACTGCTATGTACACAGGCGAAACAAATAAATTGCAAAGCGTCTTAAATAAATAAATAAAATAAAACCTTGCATAATTAAACATATACCAGAAGATACAAAATAAAGGGTACGGCTGTCCAAGTCGTAACACACTTTTATTAATGATTTTGGCTATATTCCTTCGACTATAAACATTTTAAAATGTTTAATAATTAATTTGCTCTCTTCTATTGTTGTGCGGCGGCCCATTCTATCATCAATTGGGTTTATTGGCAAACGATCTTATTTATCTTTTGCCATTCTATCACATACAAAGTCATTTTGAGGTTTTTTGCCGGTATTTCCCTATACAATTGTTTTAATAAGTTCATCACACACGCTTATCTTCATATTTATCGTATTACGGAGACTATGCATCATTTAAGCTGTTATTTGTTTTTTTGTATTTAAGATTTAATATTTTTTTCTACAGAGTGAAAGCATACATATAGGGTTGTTTTGAGCTAGTTCTAGAATATACAAGGGGTTACTCTACCTACCACATTTTTGAGATTATTAAATTCCATTAAGCCCTTTTATAAAAATCGTTGCATACGATAACATTTTGTGTACCGCTGACATTATCACAGAATTCGTTACAGATGATCAAGAAAAAATGCTGAATGTAATTTCCTATATTACAACTAAGAACCGTAATTTACTTACATGCACTTGACCTGTTACCATAAATTATGACGTATTTTTATTTAAACTGAATTTAAAGTTAAATTTGAAAGTTGTATTACAAGCATAAAAGAGATATTGTGACTTATAAACGGATCTTTTTATTTAAAGCAAAATTAAAAATGAATTACTTCTAAAGATTGCAAATTTAATTGTTATCATAAAGAGCGCATTTTAACGTGTTTTAAATAAATTATAAAAATTTGAATTTTTTAGAAACGATCAAATAAAGATGGGAATAAAACGGCAATTATGACGAGGTTATACTTTGACCATGGAGGGTGAAGAGGACGGAATAAATCGACGTATGCAATAACTGAAAAAAATGAAGCCAAATTGCGTTAGAGATGTTAGTTATAAAATTGACGGCAAGGGGCATTAGTATCTCTTGTGAGGATAAATTTTAAATGCTTACTGTAAGATTAATTTGAATTATGAAAATTTGTCTAAATAAAATAATTATTTTGCAATAATATATCATCATATTTGGAACACAATCTAATATACATCTATGCAATTCTCCAATATTTCACAATAATAATTAGATATAGATTTTATAAAATATTTGATACCTATGGAAAATTTTTATTTTATGTAGTCCTTGGATTACAATGTACACCGGTGGACAAAAGTAATGTCGCAAAGTGAAAGCTAGCGCTGGTCACCGCCACTGATCTCTACAACATAGGTAAACGCATTATTCATATAGCGACATACGTTTGGTTCACTAAATACCTAAGTTTGCCTACGAGTTTTAATTCTTCGAATCGTTACAGTATTTCAAATAATTTTAAAGCTGTTCAAGCTGCGTACCCTACATTATATTTACAGGGGAAGCATTTCTTTTAAATAAAATAAAATATGAAGTGTGTAAGCTTGCTTTCATTTCATTTCAGAAGTTGATAGAGGCAATTTTAATTGAAAAATTTAATTAAATTTGTAATAGTTAAACAAGTATATTTATTAGATATTGCTCGCTACACTATGGCGATGCACATTTTGTTGATTTAACTACAATTGCAAAGTTTAAATTATAAAATTTATGTTCGTGACCTGTACAAACAATAATTGTTCAGAAACCATGTCAGCAGTAGCGTTGATTAAATCCAAGTGCACAGCAAGGTAGCTATACAGCACGGGTAGCATTATGATTAGAGAGTCAAACAAAAACAGTTGTTAACTAAAATATATTATTAAAAGCCAATATTTGGAATGAAAAATGTAATTTTTCTTCAGAGCGAATTAAAAACAACGTGCAAAATGTAAAAGCACGCGGTAAAACTTAAGCGACTTATATATATAAGTTTTTTAAAAAAGGGTAGATAAACAGACCGTAAGCGCATACATAATAAACAAAAGTAATAACAACAATGGTTTCAAAGTTCATAAACGTTCGATAAATAATTAAGAAATACAGTACTAACAAAAATATTAACTGAAACTTCGCAATACGCAAATATCAAAAGTAAATAATGTAGGACAATTACAAAAGGAGAGGTCCAAATGGCAAGAAATCAAAAAAGGTGCATTTGTATCGCACTGCATTCTTGTCTTTGTTTTGCGTGGGTCACGTTAAAATTGTTTTTAATTATTTACACTTCTAATTTTGAAAATACTCTTATCAGACTGCAAATAATAATTGCAACTGCAACCCCTACTCATTCATTATTTTTCTCGACGGTTTATAGTCCTTAAAAAAAGCTGCATAGTTGAATGTACAAGCAATGAGAAGCGTAAATGTTTAACGCGAATTTATTTTAAATTTTATAATTTTTCACAAATTATCTTCCTCTAAAA
>JAHWXV010468453.1:0-10165 GCA_024586415.1 Phrixothrix hirtus | reverse complement strand
ATATATATATATATATATATATATATATATATATATATATATATATATATACATATGTATGTATATATATACATATTTTTTTTAAGTAACATTATCATATGTGCAATCCGTTATTTTTAGAATTGTTTCAAATTATTTTATAATATAGGTATAATATAAGTCATATAAGTCCAATATATATATAAAACGGTTTTTGGAATAAATGTACGTGATTTAAACAGAACTTGTGGTGAAGCTACTGAGTATAAATATAGCATATCAGAAGCTTAAAACGTTTTACAAAAATTTTTTAAATTCGATTGTGTCCAGTTTAAACTTGTTTAATTTTTTTACTTTTTTTTGGAATCCTTTCAAAGCAATCTTACATAAATAAATTTTAATCTTCTATATAAAAGACATTTTTTTGAGTTTTTCTTTTGGTCCGTTTATATAATTCTGTTTAAATTTAATTTGTTTCTTCTAGTATTGAACCAGTATCAGAGGTAATTTAGGTTAATAAATCAAATAAATTAACATTCATTCTTTTATTTAAATCCGACTTTTTTTATATGATGTAATTATAGCTGACAGTTTAGGTTATTCTGTTTTATAACTTAATTATTTTCAAAGCATTAATAGGAATAGGATATGTATATGAGAATGAACGTATAAAAGATTTTTTTGTATTGTAACATTATTGAATTAACTTAGTGGCTTTTGCTAATTAACTAATATTATAATAGCAAATTTTTGTATACGATCATTCTCACATATCTTATTCCTCTTAATGTTTTGAAAATGGTTAAGTTTTAAAATTAACCGAATTTGTCAGCTAGTTTTTAAATCATATTTTAAAAAAAAATATATATTTCAATGAAAAAAGGAGCGTTAATTTATTCCATTTATTAACTTAAGTCACCTCTAGTATTGGTTCAGTACCCGAAGAAACAAATTAAATTTAAACAAAAGTTGTTTTTGTACACCAACACAACAGTTTCTTGGGCATATCTACTAATTAGACAGTATATTTTTATTACTGAAAACTACCGAAAGAAAATTATTTTCTATTTAACTAAATAAATAATTTTTATTTCAATATTGTAGAGTTCAACTTAATTGATCATTTTTAATATAGTTTGATACAACAATTAATTCTCTTTCAAGGTTATTAACTTTGCTTCCTATAATCATGAACTAAACCCGAAATAGTTTACCTGAATTTTTCGCATAAGTATAGAAGTATACGTAGTAACGCAAACTATACGTATTGACTAATTAATAATAACATAAAATGTACATTAGAAAATGATAAATTATATGTAGAAATATTGTTAGAAGAACAGCAGTATCGATTTTAATTAGTTATTGTGTATCTTAATCATAGCACGGCTCATTAATTTATGTTACATAAATGAAGACCTATAATACACTAATTATTGAATTTCACTTAAAAAAATCAAAGCAAACAATGTACTCATTTTGTAATTTCTAGTTGGTATTCTGCAATTAAACTAATGATCAAACTTTATATCCTTGTCAGTATTTGCAATGAAATAATAAAAATAAGTTTGAAATTTTTTATAATCAGTGTTGATATTTCGTAACGAGCATCGAAAGTGTCATATAGCAGGTGATCAAATACTCGCTTGTTGGAGTTACCTATGCTCGAGTAAACTTGTGTGGTTTGACATTTAAGTGGCATCCAATGGACTGCTTTTGACTCTAAATTTATTTTATAATATTATTATAATATATTATATATTTTAAAATGCTGTTAAAATCAAAAAAGTGTGTCAACATAGAATAGAAATCACTTATTTTAGAAGCGTATTGTCTCACAATTTAATTTTACTAATCTAAATAAAATTTGAATTTCAATTATGTAAATTGTAATAGATCAATATTAATGTTAAGTCACTTAATATTTAGTAAATTTATGTGTAAATATACTTTGCGAGGTGTGATTCCAAATGTTATTCACGTCTAGTTTTCATACTTTGTATGCACAAGGGAATGGTCATAACAGTCCGCCATTGATTTATTTCCTCTTTTAATGTTTATTAAATACATAAGAGACCTAAAACATATTAGAGGCACGCATTTTTTATACGTGCGCATATTAAGTTTTTGGTGTATGTACTTCTAAGGAAATATCTTCAAATCTATGAGAATAATAAAAATTGTTTTAAGCAAAAGTTGTATGCTAGATAGTAGAAAGAAGGCAGCTCTAATTATGTTTTAATTGCTTTTTAATCGCCTTTCAATTACCCTTTCGCATTCCCATGTATATACGAGTGATTCGAAATAAGTATTTCCGCAATACACAGAGCATTCCGAAATTGCACTTATGAAATATACAGGAAGTTTCGGAATAAGATATGAATAAAGATGGCGGATCGAATCAAAATGCTGCAAAATAAAGATAGCGGATCGAATCAAAATGGAGAGAAAATAAAGATGGCGGATCGAATCAAAATGGCGGAATTTCGTCGGGAATCTTGAAAGTCTGGTGGAAAATCTAGGGATTTTGGTGGGAAATCTAGGCAATTTCCCCCGATTTTTGGAGGAAATATTTGAATTCGAGAAACAGTTATTTTGATTTGCTAGGTATTTTTAAGTCGTGATTACGGATTACAAATCTGTAGACAAAACGGTGTGTACATTCGCGCTAACATTTGAATTTGGGGGAAATCTAGTTATTTCTGGCGGCCATCTTGGATTTTATAGAGAATTCTTAAGTCGTGATGATGGATTACAGATCTGAGCAAAAGGTTGTGTATATTAACGCCAATATTGAATTTACAGAGAAGTATAGTTATTTCGATGACTATCTTAGATTTTCAGTGGCTATTTAAATCGTGATGATGAATTAAAAATCTGCGGACGACGCGTTGTGTATGTTGGTATTACTTTTGGAGTACTCCTGATGATGACTTACAAATCTGTGGACGAACCGTTGTGTACATTAGTCCATAAAGTTGATTAATAAATTTACAGACGAAACGTTGTATATACCGATGTTAATACGTACATGAACATCCCGTATATTGATGTTTGCAGTGACTCATCTTGTATATTATGTTGTTTACAAACAACTCATAGCCTGAAGGGATTGCCTACGTGACTTCTACAAGTGACTTTCACTTTTGTTTTCCAGAAAATTTCGAAATATGTAGAACGAAAGAAAGACTTGTTTTCAAGAGTTGTCTTTATTTAGGAATTTTCTGTGATGTCAGATATACACATATACTTGCAAATGTTTGCGTTTATGGCGCCATGTTTGAATCTAGTGTTAAATCTATCTAGTTTGACGACAATATTTGAATTTGAGGGATTTTGTCATATTTGTGATGATGGTTTACAAATTAGAGGACGATACATTGTTGGATATCACTTTGTTAATTACGAATAAAATATAGGCGTGCGATATATGATTTTAATTTGAAATTTTCTTATGAATGTGATGGTCGCCGTAAATTTTCGAAATGTCCAGCCTAATGCAGTTTTTGGCAATTACCATTCAATATTTTATTAAAACACGAAAATTAAACTCAAATGGTAAGTAAATTGTTTACAAATAGGTACGTTTCTGTATTCGCTAATAATTTAAATGGGTTTTAGATTTCAGCTGCATTTCATAAAAAAGACTCGATATACATGCATTCTTCACAAAACATTTAAAACTTGAAAATGTTTAAATGCAGAAATAAAAACCGCTGTTTTTATACATCAGAAATCAATTTGCCACATTCCTGTTGTAATCATTTTTCCTAGTGCGAATTAATTAATCTAGCAACTTCGAAACTTTAGGAAGGCAAAAGATGCAAACTTTGAAATTAAAAGTATGGAATAACTCATTCTACTTATTGCTTTGCTAATTCAATACAATAAAATTTAAAATGGAAACCGTATTCAATTGTTTTTAATAGACAAGGACAATTTCAATTTAACGACCTATGCTAATTATTAATCATAGTTCTAATCTAATCTATACAAATTTGAACTAAAAAGCATTCTTTAAACAATTTCATTTATTTTAAGACGTAGTATTTATTGCTTTCCAAATTTTTAAAGTTTATGTAAATACTTTAAGGACCCTAATGTACGACATCATTCTGATTTTATTAAAAGTGTTTACTACGTATTTCAGTTCCTGTAGTATTTAAATCGTGATACTGGCTTACAAATTAGCGGTCGAAACGTTATGTACATTGGCGCTACTTTATTAGTATTCCTGATGATGGATTAGAAATATGTGGACGAAACGCTATGTGTTGGCCCTACCTTAGGAGTATTCATGATGACTTATAAATCTGCAGATGAAACGTTGCTAGACATCAATTTTTGTATTATGAACAGAATATAGGCGTGTATTGCATTTATAGTGTCCTTAATTTCAAAATCTAATTGCTTACATTTTTACTACGTAATGATTGGATTTCAAAATATTTTGAAGTTAATTGCAATATATTGTACATGAATAAATAATTAAATGTATTTAGTTGTTGTAAAGACAATAATATTAAATTGTAAAAGACAATAATATTAAATTAAATTACAACATAAAAAGGCGTTTTTAATGAAAAACTTATTCCTGATAATGGATCACAAATATGTGGCAGAAACTCTATGTATATTGCGCTACCTTTAGAGTATTCATGATGATGACTTACAAATCTGAGAATGAAACCTTGTTAGATATCAATTTGTATATTATGAATAGAATATAGACGTTTATTGCATTTAGGATATTTACGCTTTCCCAAGAATTTCTAAAGCATGACAACGATTTGGAACAAAGAAAATGCCAAAATATAAGAGTCATATCTGTCGTTAACCAAATAATTAATTGTTACTGTAGATTTGCCTCGTTATTATAATTTCCTAAACTAATTTGTCATTCCAGCATATCTAAATCATGTAATAACGCAAAGCCTATTTTATTGGAAAGGTTATTCATTTAAAGTCAAATAAAATTTAAAAAGTAACTAGTACAAAGTCAACTTCAATTGATATAGTTAGCTATTTACGAAAGATTTATATGTTCAAAGCAGCAAATATATATTAATTTCATGATTTCATTATCGTTTTGTTTTATTACATTATTATGAAACATGTTTTTTGTATCTTATAAATTCTCAAGTTGAAACTTAATATTGGCAATCATATGGAGCTCACTAATAGTTTTAAGAATACGTTAGTAAGAATTAAAGTGCTACTATTTTCTACAGACATACATCTGATTATATTTTCAACAGAAATTTGTTAAAAATAGTTGAAATGTATTTAGTTATCCAGTTATTAACTAATGGGCTTTCAAATATTTTCTTATAATTGAACACCGATTGTAACTACTATACTTTGACGTATAATACATTAACACTCAAGTCAAAGAAATTATATTTGTTAAAAGAAGCTAATATTGAAAGAAAGCTGGAAGTATTGTAGATCATTTTACATTCTCTAAAAACAAAAGATACGTAGGTTAGCATATATCATGTTTTGAATTTAAACAAAAAATAAGAGAAGTAAAATACTTTATGATGAAAAATTGTCAACAATTAATATTAAGAACGATCGTTTAAATTTTCAAGTATTGTTTTTTACAATTTAATACAGTTAAACTTCCATATTACAAACTTCTATATAGCAAATTTTTCTATATAACGAACTTTTGCGATGTACACTCCTTTTGGAGTCAGAACTACACATAAAATCGTTTCTAAATAACGAACTTAAATCTTTTTATAAAGAAATTTTTAAGACAAACTAAAAGTTTTTTGGTAAATGTCATGTACATACGCACAACTTCAAAGGAGTGGCATTTAAAAGTCAAATGCCTTTACTGAATGCAAAGGAATTGCTAAGTAATACTCCTAAGAATAGAATGTACTAATCCTTCTTTTAAGCATCTAAAAGTTACGTAAATCTTTTTATTGAATGCAGAGGAATATTTAAGTGAAGGTTCTAAGACAAAAATTAGAATTTAATCCTTCATTGAAAGGTTCTTTTATGTATTCGTTTATTGTTCACCTAATTTTTAAAAGGAATTTCCTAATTAGGTTTCTAGGAACACCTAGCAATTAAAGTTGAAAAATTGCATGGTAAAGCTTTATTTTAACTTCAGTTTATAGAACGAACAGTACTAGTGACTCTAGTGTACCTTCATTACGAAAAATGTCAAAGTGAAGGTGTTGAAGTATTGGTGAAAGAGTTAACGTGCTGCAGGAAATTGGTAAACGTGCAAATCATCAGTTTTAAAGTGGGCGCATTTAATTCGAAATAAGAACTTGCCAATTTCGGGGCTATTAATTTAGGGAAAGGTGTTAAAATTTGCATAATCCCTTCGATTTACAAATTTCCAAGCAAGCACTGGCTGGATGGATAAATTTAAATAAAAGGCACGGCATTGCTGAAAATGTGATTTGTCGTGAAAATGCGACTAGTAATAAAGAGGACTGTAATTAATGGAAGAATGGAACATTGAAAAGGACTCTGGAAAAGTATGAAGCAAGAAAAATTTTCAACGGCGATGAAACTGGCTTACATTTCAAGTGTACCCCTAATAGAACGCTTGCTTTCAAAAATGATAGATGCTTCAGTGGAAAGCAGAGCAAAACAAGAATTACCGTCCTATTTGGAGCAAACATGGCAGGAAGCGAAAAGATTAAACCACTAGTAATCTGGAAAAGTAAAAATCCACGTTGTTTCAAAGGGACCAAGTCGTTTGAAGTGGATTATTATTGTAACAAGAAAGCGTGGATGACTGGCCAAATTTTTGAAGAGTGGTTATTAGAACTAGATAAGCAAATGACGTTAGGAATGACATAGGAAAATCGCTTTAATTTTGGATAACTGTCCAGCACATCCTTCTGCAGTCGCAGGAAAACTTAAAAAAAATACCGTGCTGTTTTTTCCCTCTGAATTTAACTTATAAGCTGCAGCCAATGGATCAAAGAATAATCAAAAACCATAAATTCATTATCGTAAGAGAGTTTTAATGAGGATGATTAATGGAATTGAAGACAATATGTCTGACAAAATCATCGATTGAAGGCAATGCATTTCAGAGTTAGCAAAAGTGTCGACTTATGAAGTAATGAGATGAGTATAAGAAATTGTTTTTGTAAAGCAGAATTTAAACGAAATTCTGATTAATGGGAAGAAACTGATGAATTTCCAGCTTCCGATATACAGAAATCGTGGGTAGCATTATTCCAATTGAATAAAATTACTGCCGATGTTATTTGAAGCGATTATCTCGAGGTTGATGATGTTATTACCACTCAGTATCCTACCGATGAAGAAATTTTAGAAATCTTAAACAACAGCCAAACCGGTCAAACAATCGAAGATGTGGAAGAAGACGATGGTGAAGAACCCGCTAAAAAACCATCCAACGGAGAAATGATTAAAGCATTTCAAACTATCCGTAGCGGATTGCGATATTACAAAAATGTACCCGGAAACATTTCTAATGCTCTAAATAGGTGTGAAGCCTATTTTGAAGAAACAACGTGTTTTAATTGTTTTGTGCAACAAAAAATTACAAACTTTTTTAAAACAACGTAATATATATATATATATGTAATTAATTTACTAGGTCTTATTTTTATACATATATGTAAAATACATAGATAGATGTAAATAAATATACAGTGTATTAAAAGATAAAGCAATGCAGTAAAGGTGTTATTACCCTATAACAAAATTTCTCTATAGCGAATTTTTTTCATGATTTAGCGATTTCGTTATATTGAACTTCGACTGTATTATTGTCTTTACAATAACTAAATAATTTAATTATTTATTCATGTATTTTAGTACACTCTCTTTTACATTCCTGCAAATACAGTATACATTAATTATCAGTAACAAAATATTTTATAATTAATAATGGTAAACGTTTACAAACTTAAGCTACAAAGGGAAACAAAATTAAATTTAGAATTGAGAATAAAAGGTCATGTGAGCTAAAGATTGTAAAAAAGGTAATGAAAAGTAAATGAGGATAATATCTCGTTATTGCTAACTTCAAAATATTTTGAAAACCAATCATTACGTAGCAAAAATTCAAGCAAATAAATTTTTAGATTAGGCACACAATACATGCAATACACGCCTTTATTCTATCCATAATAAACAAATTGAAACCTCACAACGTTTTATCTACAGATTTGTAAATCATCATCATAAATACTC
This sequence comes from Phrixothrix hirtus, assembly GCA_024586415.1. Classification (NCBI taxonomy): domain Eukaryota; kingdom Metazoa; phylum Arthropoda; class Insecta; order Coleoptera; family Phengodidae; genus Phrixothrix; species Phrixothrix hirtus. The sequence continues at coordinate 1,984 of JAHWXV010468453.1, read as the reverse complement.
ATAAAGTAGGGCCCATATACACAACGTTTCGCCCGCAAATTTATAATACATCATTACTATTTAAATACTACAGGAACTGAAATATGTGAATGTAGTGAACATTTTTAATAAAATCACAAGTATGTCGTATATTAGGGTCTTTAAAGCATTTACATAAATTTTAAAAATTTAGTAAGCTAGAATAACTACATATTAAAATAAATGGAATTTTTTAAAGAATTCTTTTTAGTTCAAATTTGTATAGATTGGATTAGAAGCGTGACTAATAATTAGCATAGATCGTTAAATTGAAAGTGACTGTCTATTAGAAATAATTCAATACGGTTTTCGCTTTAAATTTTTATTACATTGCATTATCAAAGCAATATGCAAAAATGAATTATTTAATGCTTTTAATTACAAAGTTTACATCCTTGGCCATTGTAAAATTTTAAAAATACAAGGTTAATTATTGCATTAGGAGAAATAACTTCAATAGGAATGTGGCAAATTACTTTCTTATATAGAAAAACAGCGGTTTTTGATTTATACATTTAAATATTCCCAATTTTCAAATGTTTTGTGAAGAATGCATTTATATCCAGTCTTTTTTTATGAAATGCACCTGAAATCTAAAATCTATTTAAATTATTAATGAATAGGGAAACGTACCTATTTGTAAACATTTTACTTGCCTATTTGAACATAATTTTCGTTTTTAGTAAAATACTGAATGGAAATTGCCAAAAACTGCACTAGATTGTACATTTTAAAAAATTACGGCTACCATCACATTCCTGAGAAAATTTCAAATTTAAATCATGTATTGCACGCCTATATTTTATTCACAATTAAAAAATTGATATCTAACAACGTTTCGTCTGCTAATTTGTAAATGATCATCACAAAAATGACAAAATTCCAAAATTCAAATATTCCCGTCAAACAAGCTAGATTTCACACTAGATTCAAACATGGCGCCATAAACTCAAACATTTGCAAGTGTATGTGTGCATGTGATGTCACAGAATATTTTAATTAAAGACAGCTCTTGAAAACAGGTCTTTCCTTTGTTCTGTATATTTCGGAAATTCCTGAAAAACGAAAATGAAGGGCATTCATAGAAGTCAAGCGCGCATTCCCATCAGGCTTGAGCAGTTTATAAACAACATAATATACAATATGACTCCCTTTAAACACCAATATACGGGATGTTCATATATTAACATCAATATATACATTTCGTATATTATTAATTATCGTCATGGACTACTATACATACCGTTTTGCCCACAGATTTGTAAGTCACCATCAGGTATATTCCTAAAGTAACGCCAACATACACAACGTTTTGTCCGCACATTTTTAATCGAACATCACGACTTAAAAGGTCGCTAGAAAATCCAAGATGGTCCCAAAATTGAAATGTGAGCACCGATATACACAACGTTGCGTCCACGTATACTGCTATGCAAACAGCTGCCCCCAACGTCGGCTTACCTGACACCTTTATTAAATCCATTATTGAAGCTAGGGCTCTAATTTTAAGTCCAGCGTCTAAACAAACTCAGTTCCTGCTTTCGTTAAGCAGGAAAAAAATCCGAGCTTATACAGGCCTGGTAACAGACCATAGCTTCAAAAAACACCTAACTAGAATTGGAGTCCAACAGAATCATCTCTGTAGGAAATGTAATGAAGACCATGAAACATCATTTCATCTATTATACGATTACCTAGCTGTGGGCAATATCTGATACTGTATTTTTGACTTGACGATTATAGTAGATATAAATAGGTTCTTAAAGGAATAGTAGTCAGATTATTCAATTAGTGTACTTACATTCAATCTATCTTTTATTACACAAGGTAAACAAAATATGTATCACTTTTTCAAAATATTAATCTACTTACAAGGAAAGGGCCCCAACCCGAACTCACCGATGTCATTGAATTTTTGATATGTTGTAGAACATCAAAAAATAAAAGACACGTATTTTTTTTATCT
>JAHWXV010468434.1:0-12006 GCA_024586415.1 Phrixothrix hirtus | reverse complement strand
AGGCCGTTTCTCAGAAATTTTTCTGTAAATTGAGTAACCGGAAGTACCTACACCATTAACTTAAAATAAAATAACTATGAAACTAAAAGTTCTAGCTGAAAATTTATATTTGTGGCTGTAACTACATTGTTATGCCAAATGACGAATTTAGTTAAAATCAAATAACCGGAAGTTCCACTTTATTTGTCATTTTTAGATATTTTCCGAATTTTCGTTTTTCGCGATTTTCTCAAAATCGGTTCTAACGATTTTTTTAAAACTTAGTAAATTTCTTCGTTACTTCATTCCATTTTACATAAATTTTCGAAAGTCGAGTAATCGGAAGTACTTAGTGTATTAATTGCGACCAACATATCTCAAAAACTAAATATGGTATATGAATGAAATTGTATATTTAAGTTTTTTATCTTTTGCTCATGAGAGGTGAAAAATTTAGGTAAAATCGAATGACCAGAAGTGCCACTTTATTCTTGTGATTTTTAGGTTTTTTTGCGATTTTCTCGAAAGCAGCTATAACTTTTATTTTTAAATCTGCTACGGTTATTAAGTATTCAATGCCCCTTTACGTAAACTTAACAGTTCTTCTGAAAAAATGCGTTGAAGCAATTTATCAGAGAAAATTTCCGGAGCTAAGCAGCCTGTCGCCTGTCCAGTAACTTGAATGGGTGACCGTTAAAATTATCGTTTCCACAATAAACGTAGGCAATAATCTAATCATTTGTAGACACTATTGGCATATCTATGTGCATAAGAGAAAGTCGTGTGTTGTTTCACACCAGATTTTTTAAGTTTCTTCCATATACACCAATGTTAACTTGGAACAAATATGGCCACCTGAGATGTATGTCTTCACTCCATAAAGGCACTCTAAAAACACGATCCTATTGACTTATAAAATTCCTCACACAAAATTCTGTATAAAAATTACAACCTTTTTAGTAAATCGGATTTTAACGGTAATCTCTACCCAAAATAAAATTATCGCTTAGCGCCATCTCGCAGCATAATTCAGAATTGGCTACATAAAATTTCAAATAAAATCGGCTGTGGCGCTTATAGGGAAGAAATTTGTTACAACTACTTTGAATCCCCCCTCTTAAAGGGATGGTATTGAACTTGTAACAGTCCGTATCACATTAGAAAATTTACACTTATATCCGTTTAAATTAATTTTTGATACAATTCACTATATCTTACTTTGGAACTGGGATCTTATCAGGCGGACTACTTCATCCACTGGCGCGTTTTCTGCAACTCCTGTACTCAGGAATCCATAAGAATATGCTGTCCTTGTTATCTGTTTAAACCACACCGTCACTGATTTAATCTGAATGAGACGATTTTTTGATAAGGTGTTTTTGTGCCTTTTATTACCGTTAACGAGTCGGCATAGATTATAAAGTTATGCCCTTGCTGATATTCACAGAAGTTCAGGGCTTGCCAAATCGCGTACATTATTCGAGGCCCAGGGTGTATTTTATCTTGATATAAAAATGGACACCTGTGGATATTTATCAATGACCTATTGGACCTTTCTCTTTGAATATTTACAGGGCCTAATCGTTTGTTTATCTGCTCCGGGTTTCTGTCGGCTTTGTAATGTGATAACATTCATGGAACGAGCGTCTTGTGGAAAAAGTAAAGTTTAACCTTATACTTAATTTTCTGCATTAACTAAAATATTATAGTTTGGATGTTTTGGTTAAGTTGCGATATTAGTTCCATAATTAACTGTTAATCGCTTTCATTTCAGTTTTAAACGAGAGAGTGCTGCATAAACGTATATTGTTTCCGATGGTCTCTTCTGCGGACGCGGGAATTCATAAACAGACCACGTCTGACGACCTTGGCTTAGGGCAATCAAGACGCCCGGTAAATTGTCGAATAAAACTAACGTATCCCTTCTATCTTGTTCTCTTGCTTCCGTATTTTTGGCCTATGAAAGGCGTAAGCGAAATGTCAACGCATATCGGCGAGTATTAAATTTAAGCCACATCCCGGCGGCCAACCCCTTGCATAGGTCTTCGATACCCTTTTACATCAACCGGTCTTCTTGAAAGTATACGTTTAAGCAAATTAACCGAGAAAATCTCTGGATTTAAGCAGTGTTTTGCGTCCAATAATTTGGATGAGTGACGGTTGCAATTTACAATCCCAAAATAAACGTGACACTATTGGTATATTTATGTGCGTAAGAGAATGTTATGTGTTGTCTCACACCATTACTACCCCATTATTTCTATTTGTTTGGTACCTATGCAGTTTGGCGGCGTCAAATGCAAACTTAGTTGGCGCGAACAGAACTAAATTAAATCCTTAGGTATTTAAATATATTAAAATTTTAAAAATATGAACAACGTTTTAAATAAGCTTATGCTTTACTGTTAAAGTCAATATTAAGTTTTCTCTTGAAGATGAATGCTTTTAGCGCCATTTACTTGTACCTTACAAATTTTACTTTAATAAACAAATACATACATTAATTGAAATCTTCCAGGATGGAGATGGCAATAAAGTTAAGGAATGGAAAAGAATAACAGCAATAAGAGGCGTTTTTACTGGTGAACTTCAGTTGAGTAAATATCCCGTACTTGGTAAATGGAACATAGTAGTAACAATCCGTGAACAAGTATTCAATAAAACAATAGAGGTCGCTGAATATATTTTACCTAAATTTTTGGTAAAAATTCAGGCACCCACCCACATGACTTTCAAGGAGAATACTTTATTGGTCCATATTTTATCATTGTAAGTAAACTTTTAGCGAATACAATTAATTTAAAAATCTATTTTAGATATAACTATGGTAAAAAGGTTAAAGGCGATATAACAGTTACCGTTTATCCAACAATAAACTCCGGTGTAATTCAACCAATTTTTCAAACGCCTGTTCGCAAGGTGCTTCCTATAGATGGCAGTGTAACTGTTGAATTTGATATCGCAAACGATCTCAAATTAAGTGATGAATACGAACGAACATTAATTATTGATGCAGTGGTAGAAGAAGCTTTAACCGGCAGAAGACAAAATAATAGTATTGAAATTCATTTACATAAATATAATTATGATGTTGAAATTGTAAAAACAGCAGAGTACTATAAGCCAGGCTTAAAATATACTGCCTATGTAAGTAAATTATGTTCTTAAATTCCAACATCTTAATTATTACTTACAGATACAAGTTTTTAACCACGGTGGTAGTAAAATTGATAAAGATCTAAGTACCGTAATTATTCGGCATGGTTATTCTAGAGCAAATGAGGTATACAAAGAAGAAAACTATCAATTAGATCAAAATGGCGTAATCAAATTAGAATTGTATCCACCACTTAATTCCACCAACGCTACGGCACTTCGAATTGAGGTATGGTAGATATTAAACCATTTTAACAATTATTACATATTTAATGATAAGTATCAGTTATAAGTTACAAATGCCCTCATACATTTAGTAAATTAAATATTATAATGTAGTCAAGCCGTCAAGTCCTCGTAGGACGTTATGGATCGTAGGAATGAAAAGATCGGACAACGTAAATAATATGTGCATCTATTTGTAGCAAAGACAGTTAATTAGTGATATCCTCATTTTTATCAGAGTAGCAGGAAATGTATTGAGATTAGATTATAATTAGCATGCAAAAGCATTTTCTTATCAGACAGGAAATGAGTCGGATTTATAATTAACACGTAAATGCTGACGTTCACATTTCTTATCAGACTGGAAGTGGATTAGAGTTATAATTAGCAATTAGAAGCATTATTAGTAGAGTGTATATGTGCGAAAATAATTTATGACATGACTGCTTAAGAAGAAGAAAATCAAGTACACAGCACATTAACCCCATTACAGCTTATCGAAAATCACTTGGGGTATCAATATATTTTGGCTACAGAGGGGAAGAATGAGGAAAACTTGATATTTAAACCATAATCTTATTATCAGTTATAACTTTGAATTTGAGTTCGATACACGATCCTTATAAAAAGTCTAATAATTAGACACTATCAGTACAACTATATTCATTTCGATGAAAGTGATGCAAGCGAATTGTTCACATTAAAATATATTGTTAACTACAAAATAAAATTATTGAAGAAATTGAATTTATACAATTATTTCAGTATTACAAATTTTGTTAATACCAACTGGGATTTAGCTACATTAAAAAAGAACGCGAACAGTTTGGATTGTGAAGATCGCTTCATTCATATTTAAACAAGACCGAATTATCGCAGTTAAATTTAGCAATCTTTACTATATAAGGTTCGAAAGAATTAAAATACCTTCTACAAATCATATTTTTTATTATTCTATTATCCTACGCTTAAGGCATCTTAGTTTATCTAAAAATATATTTAATCGTAGCTCCCGTTGCATTCTTGCATCTAGTTAATTGTACATTGTTATATCTATTAGACGTCATCGTTGTTATTACTATTTTGACAACTGCGAACGAGTTAACTGTAAAAAAGTTGTTAAATCAAACTTATACAGTACAGATTGCTAAATGTAACTGCGATAATTCGGTCTTGTTTAAATATGAATGAAGCGATCTTTACAATCCAAACTGTTCACGTTATTTTTTCATGTAACTAAATTCCAGTTAGTAATAATACTATTATTGATGTTATGTTATATAATGTTATTTTAATGCGAACAATTCGCTTGCATCACTTTCATCGAAATGAATGTAGTTGTACTGATAACGTCTAATTATTAGAATTTTTATGAAGGATCGTGTAGTGAACTCAAATTCAAAGTTATAACTGATGATAAGATTATTGTTTAAATATTCATCACGCATACAATAACCATTATCAAGTTGTCCGCCTCTTTCCCCTCTTACATCTTTGTAGCCATCCCAAGTGATTTTCGATAAGCTGTAATGAGGTCAATGTGCCAAGTATTTGACTTTCTTCTTCTTAAACATTCATGTCATAAATTATTTTCACACATATACACTCTACTGATAATGCTTCTAATTGCTAATTATAACTCTAACCCGTTTCCAGTGTGATAATAAATGTGAACTACAGCATTTAGGTGCTAATTATAAATCTGATTCTTTTCCTGTCTGATACGAAAGTGCTTTCGCATGCTAATTATAAACTAATCTCAATACATTTCCTGTCTAGATTGATAAGAAATGCGGACATCGGCTTTTGCATGCCAATTATATATAAATCTGACTCATAATCTAATCTCAATACATTTCCTGCTACTTTGATAAAAAATGAGAACATCAATTTAACTGTCTTTACTACAAAAAGATGCACATATTATTTACGTTGTCCGATTTTTTCAATCCTGCGCATGCGTCGCCACGCCCCAAAAAAGCCGACTCTCTAATAATTAATTGTCTTTTTCCGTCACCCATCCCCTCTCTTTTATTACAGAAAGATGTACATGTTGTCTCCTTACATCATGATGATATTCACATTAAGTCCGATCTTTACAAACCTGCGCATGCGCCACCATACCCCAAAATGGCCGCACACAAAATGGCTGACTGCCGCACTCCAAAAATAGCCAATCACAAAATGGCCGACTCCTCTCACCTCACGTAAAATGACGGATCCAGAAAGCGCCATCACGTCCCAAAATGGCCACACACAAAATTGCTGACTGCCCCACTCCAAAAATAGCCAATCACAAAATGACCGACTCCTCTCACCCCTCACGTAAAATGGCGGGCCCAGAAAATGGCCGCCGCCCACCCACAGAACAGCTGACTCCTGCCACAAAATGGCCGCCGCCCACCCACAAAACGGCCGACTGCCCCCACTCCACCTAACAAATGCCCCACCCACAAAATGGCTGACACCTCCTACAAAATGGCAGCCTCTGACTCATCCCAAAAAATGGCCGTGAGGTAATGTAGCGTTTTGCGCCAGAATCCGCCTAGTATATCTACTCACCTTCATTCATCTCGATTTAATGAATACCCGAACCTATGTCCAAAGTCGAGAAATATTGACATTTTCCCAATTTGTCAAGTAAATCATTAATATTAGAAAGGGGATACTTATTATTTAATTCCCTATAGTCTATTACTATGTGCCATTTTTTCTTTCCAGAAGCATCCAACTTTTTGGGGACAATCCATATAAGGGATGACCAAGTGGAATGGGAATTTCTAGTAATTTTTTGTTTTAGTAGAATAAACTAATGATTTTAGATGACCCCAAAGGAAATAATCCAGGGGGTTTAAGTCCGAGGAATCCAGCAGGCTATAAATGAGGTCCACCTCGACCAATCCAGAAATCTCCGTATGTTGCTGTTAAAAATTCACAAGCAACCACACTAAAATGCCCTGTTGCACAATCGCTGGATTGGTCGAGATGGACCTCACTTCTGGCCTGCTCGATCGTCCGACTTAAACCCCCTGCATTATTTCCTATGGTGCCATCTAAAGTCATTAGTTTATTCTACTCCAGTGGAAAATGTGGAAGATCTAAGAAATCGGATAATTGCTGGGTGTAATTCAATGAAAGAGTTCGGCAGTAATTTTGGGTAATAAAATGTTATTGTCGAAAGTCTTTTTCGCCCTGTGTCTTCGAAACAAAGGGACTTTTCAAAAATCATCTAAGGACAAAATATTCTTAGAATAGTCCAGGGAACCCCTTGAATTTTGTATGTTTATATTTTTTAAGGAACTTGCAATTTTTGGGTTTACCGGTGTATACAGGGTGTTTAAGAATTATGACATTCCTTTTAAGGGCTGTAAGTAAACCCTACAGACGCGTCAATAAACGTAAAATAAAAAGCAATATGAATACAAAAAATCATTTTTCTAATTATGTACAACGAGTCGCCTATGGTTGCTTTCGGACTAAAACTGTTAAATCATTCGTCTGTTTCAACTCTACTACGAAAATGTTTATTAAGCAAAAAAACACTTACTCAATGATATTTGTCATATTTGAAAGCATGTGCATGTCGACTCGTCATTATTACTTCTAATTTTACGCTTTCATCCTTTAAAAGTAATGCATATTATCTGAAACACCCTGTATAACAACTTTGAAATTATTTCCCAATAATATAATGTAAAGGAAATTATTAGAGTTATTTGTTAATTTTATTAAATAAACATTTAAATTTTTTCTTCTGATGCGTTTTCTGGAAAGTTTCCGGTTACACGATTTGGGTTGCTTCTTTTGTTTAATATAGTTTTTCATTAAATTCCTTGTTTATATCATATAATTTATTTTGATCATCATTAATTGCAAGGTTTGAAAATTGTCAAGACGCCCTGATTGTTGAGTATTATTTGTACAAATATTCATAGAGGTTGGGTTATAATAATTCGGGCCACTCGTTAAACTGAGATTTTGATTTGGTTAAAATTAATCTTGTCTGTTTTGAAATCGTGATTTATTTATCTGATATTGGTTACGTTGCCAAGTTTTGTTTATAAATGGTTTATTAATATTTGTGTTTAACGTTTGATTACCTTCATTAGTTGTATTTTGCGTTAAAATTTATAATTTGTGGTTAAGTTCATAAATGGTTGCGCCTTATTAAAATTTTGTTTATTTTGCGTAAATGTTCTGTTTTTATTAAAATTCGTATTTTTTCGAATTGAAAATCGGTTGTTAACATATTTAGAGATTGATTTAAACCTGCGAGGTTTTTAGCCCTCATGCACTGACCTATTGGTTCTTTTAGTCTTTTAATAATATTCTTAATCCTAAATTTTTAGAGTTCGTAATATTTTTGCTTGACCTTGAATTTTTGATAAAATTGTTGACAATAAATCTGTGATGACAAAATTTCCTAACTAATTTTTCGCTGATATCTAAGAAATGGGGTAGTAGCTTGTCAGGATTTGTGGCTTCAGCTTGAAGATCCGAGCAGCTTTTTCAATTGAAAGTAAAAACATGGCTATATGTCGTGGAAACGGCAGTTGTTTTTTTTGTGGAAGCCATTAAAAGAGTATTTCGATGGATCGAATTTTGTCGTTTCGCTAGTCAAGTTATTTTCTGTTCCGGCGATATTTAGAGACTCGGAAATCCTTTTGAGCAGTACGCGCAATCTTTATCGTGGCGACGTTTTGAAAAGTCATGTAACATGATGCGACGTGGCCCGCTTCGGCAACAAAGTGAAGCGTGGATAAAAAAATTCGTGCGGCCTGTGTGTGCGTGTTTAGACCTGCAAGGACCCCAAAGCTGGGATTGACGACCCCCTGGTATACTCGAAGGTAGTCTGGGAATTTAAGGAGCGCATTCTCCCGCAGCATATACAAACCCCGCCCCCTCCCTGAGTGTAGGAAATATGATAACTCTCTTACGTCATGCCGAGCATGTGCTGATGCCTATAACCTATACAATCCCCTCCCGGTGCCACTTCCCCTTGGGAAATAGATTAGTCCTGCGAAACGAAGTAGAATTTGTACTAATTATAAACACTATGGGTCATGTTAAGTGATATTTGTGTTGTAGTTATACCTGTCAAATTTAGTCAAAGAACGATGGTAGTATCAACGCCATGCTCGCCCGTGTGTTAAACTTTGACTCAGTTTAATTGGTGATACTTGCGTACCCTAAATTTTGATTTACTAGACGGAAAAATTGTCTGGAATAATCCCGTAATAGCTGTGATATTTTATCGTTATTTAAGTGGATTATACGACTAACCGTCTCTCATGTAATTGTTTTATTTTAACTAGGTTTAGTTTTAAGACCATGGCCTGTAAAGCATATAGACTTGGGAGTAGGTCCGAATGGAAGCTGCGTCACATTATCTTAACCGTAGAACGGTCCTGTTCTTGCAGGTAAAGAAACACGAGAAACCGGTTCTGTTTCGCTGGTTGATGCTCTGTGGAGAATACTTCTTAAAGTGGACTGCACATGCGCGCAGGCATGCGCACACGTACGCACACACCAATAGTTACTGTGTTGTAATGTGCTTATCACCTGGCCCCTACGTTACAATAAAGTTAGCAGCCAACGAAATATCACGTTCATATTCTCTGGCCTAGTGTGGAAACATCGTTTTCCGGAAACAAAAAACATTTTTAAAATATAACATTTTGTATTTAAAATATTAATGAAAAATTTATTTTAAGGCTGAATATATTGATTTAAAAGAAAGGATGTCACCGGTACCTGCTGCAATTTCCAATACAGGTAGCTACTTGCAAGCCAGTCTTATCACAGATAAACCAGTTGTGAATAAAGTAATCGAGATTGTTGTTAATTGCACTGAACCTTTGAAATACATTAATTATCAAGTACTTGGAAGAGGTGATGTGTTAATTGCTAATAGTCTTCAGATTGAAAACAAAAAGGTACGTTGCTTGTTATTTAAATAGTCTATTTCAGGTATTTCTTTACTAGGTGTTTTTATCGAATATTTTAAAATTTGCTTTTATTAACAATAATAATGTTGCATTTTCAATCAGTGTGTCCAACCACCCAGCACTGATGAGCCCCACTAGGGCGAAACCATTGGTCTGCTGGTGCTATGTCACGCTGTTTGGAAATGCAAACTTTTATAATATTACCTATTTATTTAGGTTATAAATCGTTGGTGATGAGAAACCTTAGAATTATTGATTTTACAATTTGATGGCTTTTCACTTAATTTATTTTAAAATTCGTGCCATTTTTAGAAGGAATCTTCTTCTTTATATTATTTGTAATAATAATGTTGTTTGTAGTGAGAAATTTAATGTAAGAAATGCTTACAGAAAATTGTAATAGTTAGCGTTTCTGATAGAAGTATTCACAAACATATTTTGATTAACCAAACGAAAGGGTTAAACACACTGAGTTTGTTCTATCCTTAAAGTCATGATTAAAATTTAAATAGAACGATGTAACTTTAACTAGTCCCAATAAGAAAAGAAAGGACAAAATAGGATGCCATGTTAATTGCAGAATATTTAAATTTAATCATGATAATATAAAACAACAGCAAAAGATTTTACTCATTTAAATGAGCATCTTTGGTTGCACAAAATTAAGCCCTTATAATTAGTATTTATTGTTTTAGTGGTGTTGAATAATATTTTCAACACCCCAAAGCACCTGTATTTATACAAAACTCTTTAGTAGTTATCATTTGACATTAAGCGTTAAATACTAGTTCTAAACATAATCCAAAATGAGAGGAACCTAAGATGACCTTCAATTCATTGGCGGCGTGTTTGTTTTACAGAAATCCTCATTTATAAAACAAGGAATTTAATCTAAAATCTCGAATCTACAATTATTTCTTTAAACAAATGTTAATTCCAACTTGAATTAAAAAAATGCCCATGTTAATTTGATGTAGTTATGGTGTCTTACAATGAATGCTGCCTGCTGCTTAATTTTAACCTTAAATTTTATTTATTTTCCTTAATTATGTTAATTTTGCTTTTAGTTAACTAAACTAGGTCTATACCAACTACTTTTAGACATGTAATAACAAATTTACGTGAAAATACGAAGAAGTAGAAATAAACATAAAAAACAAGCCAGGATGCGTATAACCAAACCAACACTTTATATTTGTTTACCTACCGAAAAATAATTTTTCAAAAGTCGAATAAATTAACCGCATTTTTTCAAAATTAAGAATAATATTCTTTATTTAAAAAAACCTTTTTCGCGATGGTGATGCAAAATTGTTTTCCAAGTGTACCGAGCGTCATGCGATGACATAACCTTAAAATTTGTTTGGCGAGTACCAGACTGCATTGAATTAAAAATTATTTTATAAAGTTGTTTATAAATTTGAAGAGGTTAGTCATAATAACAGAGATGGTAACGCCGCTACCGATAACATCTCAGTTCCCAATGTTGTTAATTTAATTTAATTTAATTAGTTTCATAATTCTTTGATAAATAATAGCCTACACCCCTATAAAAATGTATCCTCATATAATAGGATCGCAGCACAAGATTGATCGATGAAACCTACAGAAACGTAAATAATAAAAGCATAAGTCCCTTTGTTCATAATTTATTTTAAACATAAAGGAGTAGGTAAATAATTTCTACTTAATATGGCAAAAGTAAATAGCTGTGTAAGGCGTAAAGACCGGCTTATTTTCGCGACGATAGTAGACAGATAAATCCAGCGTCGATTTAACACCATATTTCACGGAAAAAAGCTTATTGTTATCAGCGAAGGTTAGGGTATACTTACAGTTAACGCATATAAACCGTTTCGAAACTACAAATTTCAAAAAACAAGTAGCCGTACTGCCTATTACTAAAAATAAACTGAGTTTTTGCTAAAAAAGTTTGGCTATTTTTAACGCACAGTTATTTGCTTAAATGTGGTTAATCTGTAAGCATTTTTCCACTATTATATAATTATAGTGTTTATGTTATAGAAAATATATTTCAACGAATTGACACAATTTATAATAAAAGATGTATTTTCGAAATAATGCAATATGTGTTAGTGGCACAATATTGCAATATAATGTATGTACTGGGTGTTCACTTTTCAAGGTACCTTCACTATTGGTGAAAATAGAAAATTGCGGTTTTCGCGAACGTATATTTCGCGAACGTATACTACTTTTTAAGAAATTTACAATGTTGCAAATCAAATTTCGATATCCCTATTTGTTTCCAAGATACACAGCGAAATAAAAAAAACTCAATTTATAGAAATAAATCAAACATCCTGTTTTTTTAATGGAACACCTATATGACTTCAATAATATAATTAGCTTAAATTGCACTTTTTTAGATGCATTCAAAACATTTGCCTTGATTTTTCAATTTTTAAAATTAACAAGTTTTTACTTAACGAATAGTAACATTTTCGCAACATTTACATTGTTAAAACAAACACTTCTCTACTTTCTCTTACGTACTATATGAAATATAGTCCAGTTTTTAACGGAAATACACGTTTTCAGGTCCCCTGAATCCGAAAAACGTGTTTTTAGAAATTAGTCTGTGTGTGTGTGTCTGTGTGTGTGTGTGTGTGTGTGTGTGTGTGTGTGTGTGTGTGTGTGTGTGTGTGTGTGTGTGTGTGTGTGTGTGTGTGTGTGT
>JAHWXV010468415.1:0-10724 GCA_024586415.1 Phrixothrix hirtus | reverse complement strand
ATACTAAAGAATATCGCTTAAAACTGCCGTCTACGCTGCTAAATCTACGCAAACGACGCTTAAAACATTTTAAGTAAATATTCTTTGCCGCATACTAAGCAATTTTCTCTGATATTACGTCATGGTGGGTTGGGCTTTAAGACAGAATCGGCTTCAAAAATAAATAAACTAAATAATTGTCGAAAATATGTACTTTATGTACTCATTCGTAAAAATATGATACTTTTTTGACTCGTGTTAAATATATCTACTAAAACATAAAATATGTACCGAGTATGGACGCTGCGATTTTTATGGATGTAATTTTAAGCGCTTTATGAATTGAAAATTTTTTAGTATTTTAATATGTATTTGATCTCATAAATGAATATATAATTATATACTAAATAATTACTCGTATAGACAAATTCAGTGAAGAGACTCTTCACCTGCTTCACCTGAAAAACCGCCACTGGTTGAAAGGACTACAATAGATTTGAAGCTCGTTGAGTCTTATTATAGGGAAATTTGAGGTTTAGTTGCAAATAACGAGAATTTGATATAAAACAATACGTTAAGATAAATAAAAATCTGGCGTGAGACAACACTCTGCTTTCTCAAATATGTAAATATGTAAATGTTCACGAATAGTCAAAATATTATTTAAGTTCATTTTAGGAACGATAATTGAAACGGTCACCTATCCAAGGTACTAAACACGTAAAACCTTGCTAACTCCAGAGATTTTCTCTAATAACTCGCTTCAACACATTTTTTCAGAAAAGCCTCTAAGTTCATGTAAAAGGATATGAAGGACACAAGAACAGTAGCAAGTTTCAAAATAAATGTTAAAAACGTTTTCGAGAAAATCGCAAAAAACTTGAAAGTCGCTAGAATAAAGTGGCACTTCCGGTCATTCAATTTTAACTAAATTCTTGCCATTTCATGTACAGCAGATATAAAACATAAATGTAGTTTTTAACTTTCATATAATGATTACTTTTTGAGAAACGTTGTTCACAACTAATAACCAAGTACTTCCGGTTACTCGATTTTCAAAAATTTATTAGAGAAACTCCTTGCTTAATATAAAACTAAATTAAGTAGCTAAGAAATATAATAAGTTTAAAAAAAAATCGTTAGAGTCGGTTTCAGGAAAACCGTGAAAATGAAGAATTCGGAAATTATCTAAAAATGACAGAAATAAAGTGGTACTTCCGGTTATTCAATTTTAACCAAATTTTTAATTTTGCAGAAAAAGGCGGTTGCCACCCAAATATAAATTTTTATTTAGTTAGGGCTTTTAGTTTCATAGTTATTGTATTCAGAGTTAACCATGAAGGTACTTCTGGTTACTCCATTTACAGAAAACTATCTGAGTAACCGCCTAGATTATATGAAAGGGTATTAAATGGTTAAGAAATACAATACATTTTAAAAAAATCGTTAGAGCTGATTTCGAGAAAATTTCGCAAAACGATAAATACGGAAAATATCTAAAAATGACAGGAATAAGGTGGTACTTCCGATTATTCGATTTGCACCAAATTCTTGATTTAGTAGTTTAAGGCCAATGTGATCATAAATACAAATTTTATTTAGCTAGGGTTTTAGTTTCATTGTTATTTTAATCAGACAACGGCGAAAGTACTTCCGGTTACTCGATTTAGGGAAATATTATGAAAAAACGCCTAGATTATTTGAAGGGACACTTAATTTTTAAGAAGTATTAAATTTTAAAAATATCGTTAGAGCCCATTTCGAAAAATCTCAAAAAACCAAAAATGACAAGAGTAAAGTGGCACTATCTGTTTTTCAATTTTAGTGAAATTATTGCGATCGCGTTGGACGATGGATAGAAACTCAAATATAAAATTTTGTTATTCTAGGACTGTTGGTTTTCGAGCTGCCGTGTTCACACACACAAAAACACACACACACACACACGCGCGCGCGCGCGCACGCACGCACGCACGCATGCACGCACGCACGCACGCACGCACCCACGCACGCACGCACGCACGCACGCACGTACGCACACACGCAAAGTACGCACACACGTACGCACGCACGTACGCAGGTACTTATGCACGCACGAAGGTACTCATGCAGGTACTAACATATACACTCACAGATACACATACAGACCAATTTCTAAAAACATGATTTTTGTACTCAGGCGACCTGCAAACCTGTATTTCTACTAAAATTTCGCTATCGAGAATTTTGGTCGAATACAATACTGTTTCTTTACCTATATTGACTACTATTTTGTTTTGTAAAACTAATTTTTACTTTGATATGCGTTAACGGGGAGAAATAGATTGTATTTTACTTTCGACTATTCTAGAGTATTTTATTTTTGGGAATGTTATTTGTAACACAAATGTCTTATCACTTATAAATACGGGGTGGCCTAGATCCCGTAAAAGGTAAAAGTCAAAAACCTAGTTTGTCATTTTGGTGTTCCGAAAGGGATAAAAATTTGAAAGTAGCTTTAGTTGACTTTGTTATTCTTTTTTTGCATTTATTGCCGAACTCGCTCATGGTAATAAACTAATGGCTTGTTTTACTTCAGTTGTATTTCATTTCTTGTTCCAAGAACCTAGCTTTTCTTTAGGTTAGGGTAGCACCAGCACTCAGAATCCGTCGTACATTTTGTCGTGTGAGGTGTACGTATGAGGTAAGGAGGTACATACGACTGGCGCCCTTTACAGGTATATGATTTCTTTCCCTTTCTACATGTACCATCTGCGAATTGTGGATGAGAGCCAAAACCAGCGTAACAATACCGCCTACGCCCCTCTCCAATTAACTTCTACTGAGCTAAGCCGCTGTAAGTTTCGTTTTCTATTGCAACACGAACAACTCAGGGTTGTTGTAAGATCCTACGTGCAGATAATAATGCAAGAACCTGAGTTACATCTATTACTATCGATATATTCATGGAATAATTTGTTTCCGATTTTGTTCCTCGATATTTTTCACAATTCTGAATTTGTTGCTCCACCCTTAAGAACGCAAAACTACCCCAGAGTACGTTACACCAGCACAACACCTTAGAACTAGAACTCTATAAAATATCTCTTTGGATATATTGTCTTCTTGATTTTGTTGCTCGATATTTTCGTTGATAGCGATTTTGTTGCTCCGCCCTTAAACACACAAAACTACACCGAAAGTACAAATAAGTGGGCGAAATTTTAGAAAACCGATGAATTAAAATCAGACGATCAGTAGTAATCAGTACAATGGAATCTGATAATGTTAGAAGTTTAACCAAAAACATAGTGGGATGCTGAATTACTAATCCCTTGTTGAAATAACGAACCTTACCAACTAGTTGAGATTTTATGAATAATCTAAAGGTCTTAATACAGCTAAATATTTTTCTACCGTTATTGAAGTAAACAATAAAAGATATTTATGACCACTACAATTGTTAATTCAAACAATCAACAAATTACTACATGTTTATTAAATATATAGCGCGACTAAGTACGTTACATATACGCGCGCGTCTAATGTAGGGTTAAAATGTTGCTGTTGCATGCCAAGCCCAGTAACGAAGGGAGAGAGTATCTCGTAAGTCACCTACTCTTTAGAGGAACCGAAAAGTTTGTGCCGCTAGTACCTTCTCATCCACCTATGCAGAGCTACAGGAAGTCTAAAAACGGAGCATGACTAAGCCCCCGGCCTTCTTACGGTGACAAGTCATTCGGTGAACATGAAAGGGAGGATGGACCACAATCGTGTGCGGCAAGGAGAGCTCGATGGTAATTAAGTTCACTAAAAGAGAGGCTCCTTTGAGAAACCAGTGAAGTGGCTTCTGTTTGCCATGTGCCAAGAAAGTAATAAACTTTAATAGTTATTAAATTATTTTGTTAACACATACACACGCAGATCAATTTCTAAAAACACGATTTCCAGATTGACGGAATTCAAAATCATATATTTCCACTAAAAACGAAACATCGACAATTTTTATCGAAAACAATACTTATCGTTGATTGATTCACAAGTGTGCCGACAATGTTCTTCATTTGACTTTCCGGAGTCTAATTAAGTTGATTGAATATACTTACCTGTATATCATAATACTTCGTGTTCCTGTGAGAGGGCTTCAAAGTTTTTTAAAGAAATCGATTCTATTCTAATATTTTTGCAAAGGGATTTTGAAAACTTTTCAAATTTGGTACAAAGTTTAATTAAGTCGAGCTTAATTATCAGTAGTTTACGCATTTGAAATATTTCAACCAGTGACGTAGATATTGCGGCGTTGGACTATTTTACACCATTAATATTTTATGTAGATGGTAATTTCCCGATTTGACCTAAGAATCACATTGGTTATGTCCTTATTACGAAAACGATCCTTTTTATTTTAAGTTGATATTCTGCACTATTTTTGAGATAAAGGAAACCACAGGCAAAAAATGTAGGTACAAATTTTTAAAAATGATAGAGATCGGCGTTACTGAATTTAAAAAATATAGTTACTGCCCATTACGCGTACAAAAAATCTAAATCAAGTTTCAAGAATTTACTTTGCAAGATGCAGTAGTCAAAATTACCACCTCGTTGTTAGCCTCAACGTCAGCAAACATTCCAAAAAATGGTCCCAAAGTTATATCTCCGAAAGAACTCGGTTTAGAAACTTTGTTTATTAAGATTCTTTGTTTGGATGGACGGTCGCTATAATTTTTTAAGACAATTAAGCCCTATCTCTAATACTTTAGATAATTTTTACCTACACTTTTTGCCTTTAGTTGCCTTTATCTCGAAAGCAATTCAGAATATCGATTCTAGGCAAGAGTACAATTCAGACGTTCTAAGCTAGCAAACAGTTGACAGCGCATTGACAAGTAGGGGAAAGTATACATCCGATACGGTTCGAGTAAGAAGCTCAAAGAAATTGCCATCATTTTACGCCAGCGTTCATTTTACTGTATTTGTAAACATTATAGCATTTATTTCTTTAATGTAACAATTTATGGAATAAGGTTTAACTCTTTTTACGTTTACTTGAATATTTGTAAAACTTTTTTGTTATAAGTATACTTTAAGTGCACACACTTCACGGAGTTCACGGAGTTATCTCCGAAGTTATACATATTGCTACGATTAGGTCGACTTCTTTGTTAGGTTACAACGTTTGAACTGTACCTGTTGTATAGACAAAAACCTAAGCAACATGGTTCTTAGTTCAAATCTGCCAAATTCCTATCAACACAAAACGCAGCGGTGTAAAGTAGCCCAATCCTCTCATATTTACGTCACTGGTTTGTATATTTGAAATAAGTAAACAACTCACAATTAACCTAACCCTGTGCCAAATTTGAATGTTTTTGAAGATATCTTTGGAGAAATATTGGAGTAGAATCGAACTTTTTAAAAATTCTTTGAGGTCTTCACAGGTAAACGAAGCATTGTCGTAGATAGATAAGGTTGGTCCAACTGATTTATTTTTACAACAAACATCAGTTCAAAAGCGACTTGCGTGAACCTGGCCCCCAACTTCTAAAAAATTAGTTTTTTGCACGTTTACTTAGTATTCTGTTTATAATTGATTGTAGTAACAAAGTTGGCTTGCAGTAAAATCATTTACGAAATATACGAAGAGCAAAATTGGCTCGCACATTACTCGAAGTTAAAAACTTTAAATAGTGTCATTTAGTAGAGCAACGTTTGTAAATGTTTGTAGTGCTTTCAGGTTTGTTTGTAATTAAACCGTTCAACAGTTACAATAAAAAAAGGCTACTTCGTCAAATTAGTTTGCGATGTCTTATGTAGGATCGTTTGTAATTGTTTGTAGTACTTTTAATTTTGTTTGTAGTTTAATCAGTTAAATGTTATGATCATTTAAAGATTTAATTGATTATAACTTTTGACGGTTATCTTTTTCTTAAATCTCTAAATGATTGTAACCTTTGCACGGTTTCACTGCAAACGAAATTGAAAGTACTACAAATAACTGCAAACGATTCTAAATAAGACCCCGTAAGTTGATTTAGTGCTCCTCATAATTTGACGAAGTTATCTTTTTTTTAAACTTTTAATGATTGTGGCCATTGAACGGCTCAATCACAAATAAAACCCAAGGCACTACAAACTTTTCCTTATTAAATAACACTATTTTAAAATTTTTAACATTCAACTCGAGTACGGGTCATTCTTGGCCGTCGTTTATTTCGTAAATGGTTTTACTGCAAACGAAAATTATTTTACTATAATGAACTACAAACAAAATACTATCTAAAGGTGCAAAGGTGCAAGAGCGTTATCGGCGTACATCTAAATCACTTGTACCATAGAGTAAGAAAAAGTAATCACTAGGTACGGTTTACTCAAATGAATAATAAACCATAAAAATGCTTTGTTTTGTAGGAAATAATATTGTGGCCGTATTATAAGGCTACTGAAAGATCTCGCGAAAGGCCGATTTCAATGATTTTCCACCAAGTTACAACACGCACTTCAGATTACAAATAAGAAATTGAAAAAAGAAGTTTTTTAAAACAAATTAAGTTCTTTCATCTATTATGTTGTGACTTAGCAAAGTTTTTCATTTTAGTCCACTATTAAAGTAATTGATTTTTATAATATTGCAATATTAAAAATGTTAAGCGTGATTTTTACGACGGCTTTTAAACTGTTGTAAAATGTTGGTCCTTTATTTTTGACGAAATCATATGCCAACTTTCATCAAAATCAGCGGAGTTCACTGTGCGCTTTTAGTTTGTCAGAAAAATCAGGCTTATTCATGTTATACAAATATTTTAGGATAAAATTCATAAATCTGCTTTCACGTTTCCGGGTTGAATAGATCCGGTTTTTTATAAATGAATTAAAATGTAAATTTTTCTTATATTTGCAATGGACAGATTTCCGCCTTATTCATGTTCAGCTTTAAACAAGTTTTACTGTATACATATCTCCTAATTTCAGAAAAACATTAAATAAACTTAAGGTATTCCCTAAAACAGGCCGGTATCCTTGAGAAATCGCGGGAATTCTTGAAGAATTCTCGAGGAAGTGTTATGAATTCCCAGGAATTCTCGAGGATTTCCCGGGAATTCTTACGAATTCACAGGAATTCTTGGGAATTCTTTGTATGAGGAATTATCGCGTACAGTTAAATATGAAAGTGTTAACCTCTCGGGATATGATATATGATATATACAAGTTATATAAATATATTAAAGTTGAATTTGAAGGATACCACAGAGTTAATAGGTATACAAGACAATTATAGTTTCATGTAAGACAATGATTCAAAGCATAAGGCATGGACTACGAAAATTTGACTGCTGTAATCATACAGACGAATTCATACATCCCCACAGTTCCCAGATGTAAATATTATTTAGTATATGCGGGATTATTTGGAGAAATAAGTTCGATTACATAAAATAACTAATAAAATCCAACTGAAATCAGTTTATTGGAAGAATAGAGAACTATCCCAGTTTTCTTAACAAATAAAGGTAAGTTTATACCACTTTTTCTGGGTAGTTTTTTAGTTGCAGTTGCAAAGCTTGCAAATCGAGTTCACACACAGACGATAAGTACCACGCAGCATGCAACTTTATGCTGCGGCTACCTAACAAAGCTGCGTTTCTAAAAAAGGGTTGCAAACTTGCTCATACGGAAGGCGGCTTTTGCTGAAGTTATACGTGGCAGCACGCCAGTCGCAGCATGTTTTGCTTGTGAAGTTCACTTTATTAGATATGATTCGCATAAATGGACAGTGGAAAATTGTCGTTTTTGTCATGTTAAATGACCTCAAAGAATAACTTTTTAAAACGCCACCGTATAAGTAATGTATGGAAATCGTTGAGTCTATAATAAATATGTCTAAAGTTATCTATGTATCTGTATATACCGTACTGGGATTTAGTTTTGACACCAAAGTGTAATACAATTGGATAAAAATAGTTCTTATTGGCATACTGTTAATTCATTTTCATGAAAAATATGAGCGACTGGAATACGTACGTGCATAAATATAATCTATGTAATGATACAGTATTAAAATTTCTAGGAACAAAAGTGAAATATCAGTGACAAATTTAAACGCAATAAAATGTTCAACGACATTCACGGCAGTTTTTATGGTTGACAAAAGTTTGCATTTATCGCGTTTCTAAAATATCATTCTTGGCAAAGGTATTGTTAAAACTTGTCAGTTCCAAGCTTATATTTTAAAGTAAAGTCTATATAAAAATTACATGATTAACTTCATAAATAATTCAAAAAGTCCCACAAATCTGTAGAAGAATAAGGTAAGTTTAACTAGTTGTAATTAAGAATTTGACAAAACAAGTATCTGTTTAAATATGTCTAGGGCAGTGGTTCCCAAAGTTTTGTGTCGGGGGCCCATATTGTAAAAAAAACAAAGGGCGCCAGGTAGAAGTCCTGACCCTTGTACCCCATAATTTTTTGATAGAAACTAAGACCACAAAAACCATAAAAGGAATACCTTAAAGTAAAGAAAGATGATGGAAGTCCAGACCCTTGTACTCCACTATTTCTTGCTGTAAGTATTATATGGCAGTCGCGTTTCTTAGATATCAGTGAAAAATCAGTTAGGAATTTTGTCACTACAGGTCCGAATTATTTTCAAAATGAATATCTAATATCACAAATTTTATCAAAAATTCAGGATCAAGCAGCAATGAGTATTTCCAGCTGTTTTACTGATGACTGGGATTACTTGAAAAACTCTTTAATAGACGCGTATTCAGATAAGTAAGATATGTACACGCTAAATATAGAACTCGTGGAATTCAAGCAGGTATATAATGAATCAGTATTTGAATTTCACAACAAATTATTGCACCATTTAAGTTACAAATATCTTATATTATATAAATACTAAATTCCAAGCAAACTAAGCAAAAATATTAATTAATTATTTCAAAACTTTGCGATGAAGGATATTATTAAAAGGATTCAAAGATCCAATGGGTTAGTATATGAGGGTTAAAAACCCAACAGATTTAAATAAAATTTTAATGATTTACAATTTGAAACAAATACGAATTTGAATAAAAATAGAACATTTATGCAAAATAAACAACATTTTAATAAACCACAACCATTGAGGAACGTGAAACCACAAACTAAAAATTATAACACAAAATATGATAGATCTAATACTCAACAAGCAGGACCGTCTTGACAATTTTCAAACTTTACAATTAATGGCGTGCAAAATGCATTAAATGATATAAACGAGGAATTTAATGAAAAACTAGAATTAAATAAAAGAAATAACCCAAATCATAAAACCGGAAATTTTCTAGAAAACGCCTCGGAAGAAAACTTTAAATGTTCTATGAATGAACTTAACAAATAACTCTAATAATCTCCCTTATATTACTCGAAAATGATTTCAAAGTTCTTATAGACACCGGTAGCACTAAAGCCTTTGTAAACAAAGAAATTCAATTCAAATACTTTAAAAATTCAATAACTAATGATGCCTATACTAGAATAAAACTTTTTAATACTCAAACGAATTTATACACAAAACAGTGTGAAACAAATGGACACAAGAATTCCCCTGAGCAAATCTCAAAATGTAATAATCCCCGAATGTATCTCAATCGCGAGAAACAATTACAAACTCTGTTAAATAATAAATCCCACAAATGAATTAAAAACGATACAGATATCTATATCTTTGAACGTCGTATGAATAGACGATTATAATTTAAAAAATCTGGTGTGAGACAACACACTACATTCTCTTACCTACATAGATATACAAATAAGAAAATGTTCACAAATAATTAAAATATTATTTACGTTTTTTTTGGGAACGATAATTGAAACAGTCACCCATCAAAGTTACTGCACACGTATAACCCTGCTTAACTCCAGAGATTTTCTCTGATAACTCGCTTCAACGCATTTTTTCAGGAAAACCTCTAAGTTCACTTAAAAGGATATGAAGGATAGAAGAACCATAGCAAGTTTTGAAAAAATTGTTAACAACGTTTTCGAGAAAATCGTAAAAAACTTAAAAGTTGCAAGAATAAAGTAGCACTTCCGGTCATTCAATTTTAACTAAATTCTTGCCGTTTCATGTACAAACGATATAAAACATAAATATAGTTTTTGATTTTCATATAATGATTGCTTTTTAAGATACCTTGTTTACAACTAATACCCCAAATACTTCCGGTTACTTGATTTTCAAAAATTAATTAGAGAAACTCCTTGCTTAATATAAAATTAAATTAAGTAGCTAAGAAATATACTAAGTTTAAAAAAAATCGTTGGAGTCGATTTCAAGAAAACCGTGAAAATGAAGAATTCGGAAATTATCTAAAAATGACAGGAATAAGGTGGCACTTCCGGTTATTCGATTTTAACCAAATTCTTGATTTAACACACTAATGTGATTGCGATCTTAAATACAAATTTTCATTTAGCTAGAGTTTTTAGTTTCATAGTTATTTTAATTAAACTTAACGGCGAAAGTGCTTCCGGTTAGTTGAATTACGGAAAAGTTTATAAAAGATCACCTAGATTATATGAAAGGGCATTACATTTCTAGGAAATATAGTTAATTTAAAAAAAATCGTTGGAGCCGATTTCAAAAAACCTGAAAAAACCCAAAAATGACAAGAGTAAAGTGGCACTTGCGGTTTTTCGATTTTAGTGAAATTGTTGCGGTCGCGTTCGATGAGGATAGAAACTCAAATATAAAATTTTGTCATTCTAAGAGTTTTGGT
>JAHWXV010468374.1:0-10356 GCA_024586415.1 Phrixothrix hirtus | reverse complement strand
GCCAAAAAGCTAGAAACGGCAAGACAGCACTAGAAAACTTTAATATAAACTTGCTGCGGTCACAATCGGGGCGAGGTTGCTAATTAAGTGTAATTTCATCTGTAAATTGTATAATTTTGGCAATAATAATTTACCTGCACATTCAACAGGATGACTTCTGGAGATAACCGGCACAAATTATTACAAATTCTTACCTTATAGTTATCTGGAAATAATTCAGATTAAGTCTAAGCCAACCTACAAAAATAAAAGAGTTACTAGATTTAACAAATAAAATAATAATTTATTAAACAAGTTGCTTTAAACTAAATTTGGTAGGATCTCCCATATTAAAAATTATTTTCTAAATAAAATCTCACAATATCTTTTAACTTAAATATACTAAGATCACACGCATGTATTCAAACAGTGGATAATCAATTTATGAAGTCTAATCCATGCGGGTCACCCTATATATAAACGTTTAACAACTAACTGTAATTTCAAAAATAATATCAAGTCAAACAAAGGTTATTTGATTTATGCTTAAGACGTTTGCAACGACCTCCAAAGGCAAATTTAAGTTAATTAATTGTTAATTTAATTTGAATATAGACTGTGTGATGTTCTCTACTATGTGTTTTTAACAAGTTATAAATTCATTTAACATTACAGTTTTCTATTTCATATACATTTCATTCTTAACAACTAGGTGACTAATGGTATTAAACTAGGATTTTAATCATGAAAATACTTTTATATTAATTATGTTTTCAACCTCAATAGCTAATATTAAATTTTATTAATTTACATATTTTAAATTACTTCTTTTGATTTCTTATAACCCTTTATTAATTGATTTATTTTTAATTAATAGAAGGTTTTCGTATTTTATTGTAATACTGGTTTATCAATCTATAAATTTATTTTTGCTATTTACTTGTACATGTATTTTTAACGTTTTACCAATTATTGTCTTTTAATTAATTACATGAATCAATAATTTACGTATATAAATTTGAAGAATAATCATGTAATTAATAATAATTGAGAATACGCAACAAAGTGTACTTATTTAACTGCTGATCTGGGTGTACAGATTGTATTAATAGAGAAATTAATCTAAATTATATAAAATTGTACAATTTATTCAATGTGGTAAAATTCTACAGATTATCTGAGTGTTAAATAATATTGTATACCCACCATCTTTTGCTCTGAAAAATAATCTTTATTACTAACAAGTAAAATAAAATTACATATCATTCAAAAATTACAGAATCATTGAATTAATTTATATATATAAATTTTTATAATATACTAAATTTGAAACTAGATTTGACAAATTAGGACTTGACCAATATAACTAAATCATGAAAAAGAGTTAATACAGAACACATTTGTCTGATAGCCACACAACATAACAACACACCACTATGAACATTTAGCAACCAATTTATCAAAAGAATATACCTAGTTCAAACACATTTAACAGTCACAATGTGTCACTACACTACTCAACTCTATGCAATGCGACTTTAATCTCCACTGTCCTGATAAGATAGGTTTACATTAATCTATTAGGCACTTTGAAATGAATACTTTACCTTTGATCAGGATGGAAAATTATTAATCAATTGAATTAATCCATGATCATTCCAGTTTATACGACATCAAATCAAAATTTTATAGAGATCAAACTATATGCCAAGAAGCTTAGTAAATATCACACAATGTAAAAATATTATAAAAATTTGATATTTATTAAATGAATATCGCAAAATAAACAAATAAGTAACTGAAGAAAACAAATTAAGTAAAAGTACTGTGGGGACAAGAATACAAGTATATCTAGTTTATTCTTAAAAATGAATTATACCCGAGAATATTACGTTAAATTAATTAAATTACATATTTCTTTTTACATTCTAACACTATTTCATTTTAGGATTATTTCAGGCATCTAATTATTTCTTTTCACAGACTGCATATATACTACAGATATAACTTTTTCCATTCCTACTTTAAATTTGTCTGAACTATCCATTTTTACATGTTTTTTCATAAAATGTTTAAACAAACTGTTGTGCAAATTGTAAATAATGCCCCCTTACACTGTGTCATGTAAATGCACAAACTAAGGTGATCTGATGCAACACATTGCATACTGTTACTGTGTGTAACTTGAGACAAATGTTCTGCCTTAATCAATACTATAATTAAATATTAAAAGAATGTTTGAATATTTTTAAAATAACAGGATGTAACTATATGTACTGGTAAAAAAGGTAAAAAGTTAACTAAATACAGTCAAAATCAACATTTTCAATCCAAGGTATTTGTCTTTTTTTAAGAAGGAAACTTAAACTCATATTTTAAGAAACACTGTTATTCCTCATTGTTTTTAAAATCACATGTACTGTTTAAGATAAATCCAGTGTACATTAGTAATTTATTCCTATAGCTGCATTTTTCATTTTGTTTTTCAAGTCATTAGATAACAAATACTTCATTTTTTCTTGAATTTTTATTAAAAATGATCTTGTAATGTTGCTTTATTGATTTAATGACTATAAAAGCATATTAAAAATTACTAATTAAATCAGAAATTTCCTCATTTTACAAAATACAAATTTATTACACATTAAAGTGTTTAGAAGTAAACTATTTTACAATTTTTTAATTTTATAAAAAAAATTTATAGAAAATTTGGTAATTATGCAAACTTTTTTTCTAACAAATTACCTTAGATGATCATTAAGTAGGCAAAGGAACCTAAAAACGTAAAAAATTTTGCATTGACAGTAAATGTTGGAAGTGGTGTCCATATCAATGCATGCTTCAATCAAAACAATGTTTGTTAACTGAATATTTCCTAGTCTATTTGTAATTAAAAGTGAAATTTGTTCAAATTATTTAACTAAATAACAATTTGTATTTACACCAATAATCATAAAGTTAATACCAAATACACAAAATACACAATTTTAAAAAATTCAAATAACAATAATTTAAAAACACAATTTGAAAGTAACAACAAACACGTGTTTTATTACATTAAATCTAACTTAATACTAAGTTTGATGTCATATAACAGGGTGAATTTCAGTTGAAACACATATGACCAAGTGGTATTATTATGGAAATTTTCATTAATAAGTACCAACACCACTGTTCTCAAATTTCTTGTAGTTGTGAAGGTCATAGCTGGACATATTTAATGGAATTATTCAATTATCTTTTTAAAAATTAAATAATGAATTCCAGAAGTTCTCCGCCTTATTTTTGGGTTGTTTTATTTTTTATCTAAAGGGTGGTTTCACAAACTATTATTGTTTTAAATACAGGGTGATTTTAAAATACACCGACAAATTTGAACCATCATGCAAGGGTAATTCTAAACAAGTAAAAAAAATTCTTTTTAAAAAATCCTTGCTATTTCTTAAAAAAAAGCCCTTAACAGAATGCTGAAGAATTGCTTGAGAACCTCTGAAATAAGGGAAGAACTGAACATGTTGTTTTAAATGAATAAACTATAAACACATGACACAGTTGTTACATCATTCTAAAATGGTAAATGTACATAAATCAGGGATATTCACTGAATTTTTATGTTTTTTACAAACATATGTAATGTTAATTTATTAGGACTTTTGTGTTTTATTAAACGTTCTTATAATTAGTGTCAATGTTTTTCATTATCAAATGTATGATAAATATTTTGGTAAGTTTAGTTTAAGAATTATCAACCAACCCCATTGTAAACTTGCATTAGGTGTGCATTACAGATGTTTTATGAGTTGTGCTAACAACTTGACTTAAAACTGGTTTCAAATAAAATAAATTTATTAAGACGGTGAAAAGGGGAGAGTTTACCTGTGTCATACAAAAAAGTAGCTTTGAGGCAACCTTTTGGTGAATCTATTTTATTAATACCATGAGTTATCGCAATTGCTTTCATTAATTATTCAAGTTGCTTTTTATTTATTGTATTATTGATTGCAGTATTAATTGATAATTTATTACTGATTACATTTCAAACTTCAAACATTTAAATTATTTAACTGCATAAAACTCAAATGTATAAAATGTAGGTCAATGAATATATTGAGATTGTTTATTCGGTGTGAATTTGATATTAAAACAATATGTTATATCCTTTATGACACTTAATTGAAATTAGAACATGTCTAGACATACTTGTTTGTATACACATTTTCCTGCAGTTCTCAAAAATCGAAATTTTTAATTTTTTCCAAAAAGTATTCTATTTTATGTGATTTTGTAAATGAACATGGTTAGGCCTCTACAATAATGTGTTAAATTTTATCAGTTTATTTTAAAATCACCCTTTACATACTAATGCTTCATAATTCAATTTTTTGACATTATTTCATTACAATTCTTTAGAAATAGCTACTAACAAGGGGACATTCAGGATCGGCCCCCCTTCCACTAATTAATCTTAAAGTCACTCGATGGAACTCTCAAGCAATAGTGAGAAACATGAGTTGCGAGTTTTCCACGGTCCATATCTATACTGTGCGAAAGCCTGATTTCAACAAGCTGTGTGGTCGGCTAGTAGTACCAGCATACACACGTCACAGGTTCGAGTTTGTTTCTTTGTTTTTATTTTTATTTTTTTTTATCTGTAAATAAATATACATTATGAATATTAAATAATAGTCAGAATGTTAAAAACACATAACTATAATAAGTGATGTAACATTTTCATTATTCGCTTTTTTCCTTTTTATTCCCATCCCAATGCATTCTTATGTATAATATTAATATGTAGGAAATAAATATGTAAAATGAATAGCAATATGTGCCAATTATATTATACGTTATGATCTACATTTATATTTATTTACAGATAAAAAAAACATTAAAAAAAGGCACAATAAACAGACTCGAACCTGCGACACATGCATGCTGGTACAACTACTATAACACGTTCAGAAAATAAAGGACAGAAAATGAATTATATTTTTCACCCCAGTACCACTTGTCAGTTTTGTTTACATCCGTGCCAGCGTTCGATTTGATACTTCATCCGTCATCTATATTTCTGTTATAGGTTAGTTTCATTCATGTTTAGCTTTCCTACATCAGTTCTTATTGTGTATTAAACAAAAATCTTTCTTTTCAGAATGTTGTCTTATTCATGTTTTTAACGGGCAAGTTACAACTTCACAAATTATTATTTTTATATATTAAGTTCTTATTTTCAGTTATTATACAAATTCCAAGAAAACGCCTTAATTCACAAGCACAGCAGCTTGTATTAAATGTAATACCGTATTTTGAGCAAGAAAACGCCAATGGTGGTCCTGTAATACCAGTAAATGCTGGTTATGAGGTACATCATGTTATAAAGAATGTACCGGGATAATTTTAAATATTGTGTTTCAGAGGGTAGCAGCAGCTGTTGGTATATCCAGGACTGTTTATGCAATTTAGAAACAAAAGGAGGACAATTTTGTCTTAGCATCTCCTGGTAAAAAGAGGCCATGCGGTAAAATGAAGATGATTGATTTACCAGAAGCACTTAAGATGTCTGTGCGAGACGTTATATATGATATGTATAGAGATCGTAAGAATAATAATCATTTATATGTTAAACACAATGTATAAAATTTTGATTTTAGGAAAACACAATTTCACAACTTTGAAAAGTCTTAACACAGAGTTATCACCGAAGCACATTGTTGATATCGGAAAATCGTCACTATCAGTTCTTCTACATGACTTAGGATTTAAATATAAAAAAAAGACAATAGAAGAGCTCTAACAGAAAATTTAAATATAACTTCTCTAAGAAGCAGATTTTTAAGATTATATATGGAGAATATGAATTCTGATAATCCAAGGGATGTTGTTTTTCTTGATGAGACTTGGATATATTCCGAAAGAGGAAAATGAAGTCGTGACAAGATGATTCAGTTAAAAGTGTTCCCACACCAGAGGGTTATGATAGCAAATGTTACGTTATTTCACATAGCAGAAATAAGATGCGTTTTATTGAAGGAGCAAGTTTATTATTTGCTTCTAAGCCAAAGACATTAGACTACCATGGCAAAATGAATCATTCACTTTTCATGCAGTGGATATCGGAAAAACATCCCAAATTTAAAACCCTCATTATCATGGACAACGTCCTGTATCATAGTGTTTCTATAAATAAAATGCCTAATACCTCATCCAAGAAGGTACAGATTATTGAATGACTTAGAAATGAGCATATACATTATGATGCAGCAATGACAAAAAATGAATTACTGCAACTAGTAAAAAGGAACAAAAAAGAAAAAATATATGTAGTTGATGAGCTGTTAAGAGAACATGGCCAAGAAGTCTTAAGATCACCAACCTATCATTGTGTATTTAACACCATTAAACTAATATAGTCAGAAGGAAAGTGTTATTATAATTCACACATTGGTAGGGATGGTTATGGCAATGATCAAACTTTAGCAATGTGGAATGAAGTTTTAAATACATACACTAGTATGATTTGGGAAAATTGCAATAAACATACTGAAGAAATAATTAAAAAATGGTACGATTGTGGAAAACAACTTATGGAGCTCGACATTCTCTTGATGAAGATGACTCCACTTCAGAGTCAGAATCTAATAATTAATAGAATTAAGATATACGGTATATTAAATGTTTATTAAATCAATAATAAAAGGTTTTATTTATACAAATACTTTTAAATTAATATCGTACATGAATTAACACAAATATTTCATGTATTAGAATTTGATTATGACAAACTATAGTTTTTATTTTAGAAAAAAATAAAATCAACAGAATCCTGACTTTTTATTGTATTACCTACTGTTGATAACAAATGTTAAGTCTAATAAACCATTATTCAAACGTAACGTAAAAAGTTTCAATGTCCTTGCAAACTTCACAGCCAATAATTGTTAAAATTAGGAGTCTGGCAAGTTCCAAATTCAAGATGATTTCTTTTCAAATGGTCTTTCTTGTGCATGAGTAAGCATATGTGATTTCAAATTACTTTTCCGATTACTACTAAAATCACACTGTAAACATTTCAATGGTTTCTCTCCTGTATGTATAAACAAATAACTTTTCAAATTATATTTATATTTGATAGTACATAAAGCACATTTTAATAGAGATTTCTGGTTTATGACTAAGCAAGTAGCCTTTCAAATCACTTTTTGTACAACTCCTATAGTCATACTTGTGTAAATTATTAATAATTTCAATACAGCTTCTACGGTTCATTCTCTTACAATTAATGCGAAAGTCCTAAAATAAAAAGGAAAACAATTAAAATGTGTTAACAGAAATAAAATATAACTATATTTACTATTTTAGGGTTACATAAGAATAATTTACTACATAGGGGTCATTTAAATATTACGTAAGCAGGTTACGGAGGGGAGGTGATTAGTACAATGCTTATTTTTGCTTACATAGGGAAGGGGGATCTATAGGCCATGTTTACGTAAGAATTTTATTTGAAAAATTATGAGAGTTTAAAAATTTATTTTAACAAAAAACAATATATTCGGTTTGCAAACTGCTGCCACAACAACTGCAATAGTAAGCAGCCGATAATAAACAGTTAATAGACACACAAGATTGTTGAAATCAAGGTCGACGAATAGACTAGCTCATAAACTCATTACCATAAAGTATGTATCTATGTCTCATTGCTAGTTTTATTATCCAAAGTGTTGCAATAACTTTCAGTGAGCTGTTTTAGTTGTTAAAATAATGGTACTATCTAGTAATAGAGATGATTTTTATCAAAGGTTATTTTCTACATATAAAAAATTCTATTCTGACAAGAAACCCGCAATGTGTCAAAAATAAATAAATATTTTATGGAATAATTGAAAACAGAGTTTAAAAATTCTCAACATTTCAACGTAGCCGTAATAAAAATATAATAGAACTTCTAGAAAAATTTAGTCAAAAAAAAAAAGGAAATTTAACCTATTTTTTTTAATAAAGCAAGTAAATTAGGTTTATTTTTAGTTTTATGGAAAATGATATGATTTCAAGACATTTTAAGAACTCAATATCATTGTAGATTTGTGGAGTTCACAATATCAATTGTGTAATATTTTTAAAAACAAAATGTTTGAAAATAAAACATTGACTTATCGATTATAGTTAAGTTTATTTAATTTCACAATCTTAAGATTCAACTTGCACTAGTAGTATAAACAATATATCTACATCCTCTACCGAACAAAATAAAAAACAAGAAGACTTTTCATGTGAAGTTGATTTAGAAACTTTAAATCAAAAAATTCACAACAAACCCACGCAAGATAATCTGAAAAGAACATTATGTTATTGGAAAAAGAACTAAATGTGTTGATGTGTGCTCAAAATACATTGTGTGATGATGACGTTAACAGAAAAGTACAAAAGAAAAAAATAGAACATGCTGGTGAAAAATAAAACTAAAACATGAGCTACAAAATGCATCTTATCAAAAAAATTTCCGTAAAAAGAAAAAAATATTTCTTCGGATCCCAAAGCTGAAGACATTTTAAAAATGAGAAGTGCATCTGGTAGACCAAGAATAGAAGAAGACCAGCCCTGACTTCATCATGCAATTATTATCATTGCTATGTTAAAATATGATGATTTGCACTCAACACTTTTAGATAATGGATATACTCTTAGCAGGTAAGCAACATTATTAAAATGCATTTATTTTACAAATAAAGAAAATAAACTGTAGAAAGTGTTTCTTGCTTATTTTAATTGTTTTTATAGAAGTGCGACCTATTTATGACGGATTCCGAGAAACTTAAAAACTCAAAAAGGAAAAACGCATGTTACTGCTGTTCCACTTAAACTTATTCGAGCAGAAGGAAACCTTCATAAATCACATATGGATGGGTATTGCAACTATTAGATATTTAGAAATTTTGACTTCAATTTTAGGACCATTTGAAGTTTTTTTATCGCAATATGATTATGCTCGTGTAAACATCATAACAGCAAATAAGCAAGCTCCTTCCCTCATGCATATGCAATACAAAATCTTTTTGCCAGACTAGGATTGGATTATAGCGAAACAACATAAATCAATACCTTCCGTTTATGCAGGTATCGAGATTTGTCCTGGCTTTATTGGGAAGCCAGAAGCAGTGACTTATTCAGTCCCTGCATATAATACTATTAGAAGTGGAAAACACATCTCATCTATGGCTGTTGAATTTTGAAATTTTTCATATTTCTAGAAAAACTTCAGAAGGTCTTGTGAAACCAGTTGTTATCTTAACAGTGCATGGAGGCTCTGATGAAAATCCTAGATATAACAAATCAGATTTACAATTCAGCATTTTCAGGAATTCAATCTCGATGCAATTTTTATAGCTACTAATGCTCCAGGAAGAAGTGCGTATAATGGAGTTGAGCGTCGAATGGCTCCACTTAGTCACGAATTGTCTAGACTTATATTACTGCACGATCATTATGGTAGCCACTTAAATGCAAATGCTAAGACTATTGATACCATATGAGAAGCCCAAAATCTTGCATTTGCCGATAGAACTCTCACTAAAGTTTGGAGTTCACTTACAATTGATAACTTTGAAATTGTTGTTAAATATATTCTTTCATTAGAAGAGACATATTATCCAAAAGATATCGATGCTGTATGGTATAGTATACATATACATGTATGAGAATCCCAATATCTATTACAAGTAATCAAGTGCAAAATTACAAATTGCCGTAGCCCTATTAGAAGTAGTATAAGGAAAATTTTACCTGAAGGGTTTTTGCCCCCACCTTTGAAAATACGCCAAAGCAAAGTTGGCCTCCAGGCTGTTGAACCTTCAAATTTTGACGTTAAATTTTTGGACCGCTTGGGAAGTTCACAAAGATGGTCAATTAGTATGTTCGCCTGAGAGAGTTGCACGTGTTCGAGTTGTTACTAAGCGTGTTTGAGAACTCATGTGTATCTGAAAATATATTTTGACAGAATCAGAGGACTGTGAGTGGATTTTGGAAAATAAAGTGGAATTAAATTCATCAAATAGCAACAGTGAATAAAGAAAATGACAAATCTTATAAAGTCATTAGTGACAATAAAGAATGATTAATTAGTCCTTGGCAGAAGGTTGATTAAACTCATTCAACCAGTTTGTAAAAGTATATTTTTGTTTTACTTATAATATTAATTTGTTTCTGCACTTGCATTGTTAAAATGCATACATTTAAACGTATATAAGTGAGCAAATTACTGTCAGAATAAATTATAATTGAATAAAAGCTTGAAAATAAATATTCTGTAACTCTAATATATAAAATTTAAAGATAAAGGGGGTTAGTGAAATTCTTATGTAATTATTAGGGGGGGGGGGG